>JALXJV020000005.1:21490536-21616436 GCA_024633595.2 Lepomis macrochirus | reverse complement strand
TTTTTTTCATTAAGTGACAACTCACTAATATTAACCATTTTTAACACGTCATCATTTCCCTGTTTCCCCTCCGTTATAACTACAACCAGAGCCGTTCCGGCTCTGACTGCAGCGTTTCACATCTACAATGTCGCATAAAGAGGAGCTACAGGAAGCCAGAAACTATAGTTTAACGGCATTAGTTTTGTGGCTAGTTTACCAGCGGGCAACGTTAGCTGCCGTAACGTTACATGATTTTAGAGAATATTTAGAAGTGATCAAATGTGGACAGTTTGCTGGAACTGCCACACTGTTTGAAATAAATCTACAGTTAAGTCTGTTGGCAGCTTCCAACACCCAGCTGCTGCAACATTAACCTGCTGTGAGCTGCTGAGAGTTGGCAGTGAAAAATGGGAGAGTTAGCAAGTCATGAATGTTTTCAGGAGAAGAGAAGTGACTGGGTCACTAAAACTTGGCAAAAGACCGTCTCACCACTAACACAGTGTGTGTTTCTACACGCTGCAGTAAGCTGATTGTTTTCTTCTAATGTGGCGAGGCAGTGGCGTTAACAGGGGAGCTGCAGCTGGTCGCCCTCTGGTGGGCAAACTATACAACACCAACGTCATGAGTGAAGAATCTGACTCTAGATTTATTTTTTAATAGTCATATATCTGCTGTTAAACGGCCAATGCTGATTAAATTCATATAGCTCATAACGGCTGATACTATCGGTCAGGCTCTATTCAGTAAGCCATACTAAGTATGGCTGTGACAGACGTTACATAATGTGATTTCATAGATGTACTCGGTCATTCATGCGTTTAGATGGCTCACTCCACCATGACATCTCACTTACTGTTTCTTTGTTGATATAGAGAAGGAGAGGAGGAGATGGACTCAAACGTCACCGCTGTCAGCACTGTGACAAATCCTTCACAACATCTGGATATTTGAAGATTCATCAGAGAGTTCACACTGGAGAGAAACCATACTGGTGTGACCAGTGTGGGAAAACTTGCATTACATCAAGTGCCCTAAAAATCCACCAACGCGTTCACACTGGAGAGAAACCATACTGGTGTGAACAATGTGGAAAAGGTTTCACTAATTCAGTTCACCTAGAAATCCACCAGCGTGTTCACACTGGAGAGAAACGTCACTGCTGTGAACAGTGTGGAAAAACATTCACTCAATCAGTTCACCTAAGAATCCACCAACGTGTTCACACTGGAGAAAAACCTCACTGGTGTGAACAGTGTGGAAAAACTTTTTCTCAATCAGGTAACCTTGAACAGCACCAGCGCATTCACACTGGAGAGAAACCTCACTGGTGTGAACAGTGTGGAAAAACCTTCGCTCATTCAGCTCACCTAAAAGTTCACCAACGTATTCACACTGGAGAGGACCGTACTGGTGTGAACTGTGTGGGAAAAAATTTGCTCATTCAGCTCTCTTAAAATCCCACAAACGCAGTTCACACTGGAGAGAAACCGTACGGATGTGACCAGTGTGGGAAAACCTTTACTCGATCAGATAACCTGAAACAGCACAGACGTGTTCACACTGGAGAAAACCTCACTGTCGGTGAACAGTGTGGGAAAACTTTTGCTCATTCAGCTCAACTAAAAATGCACAAACGTGTTCACACTGGAGAGAAACCGTACAGCTGTGAACAGTGTGGGAAAACTTTCACTCGACCAGGTCAACTAAAAACTCACCAACATGTTCACACTGGAAAGAAACCGTATGGGTGTGAACAGTGTGGGAAATCTTACACCAGCAGGAGAAACCTTAGAGAACACAAATGCATGCACAAAACATGAGTGTGACAGTTTTCCCAGAGCCGAGCTAACTGTTTCCTCCTGCCCGGAATACACCCTCCTGTTATCATGTGACTGTGTTGGACTAATACCATGTGTTGGCAGCTGAGGAAGTTTGATTTGGAAAGAGCTGGAAAGCCTCAGTCCGGAGGTTTTATCAGCCAAGAGCAAGTGCTTGTCAAGTGGCCTTTTATTGTGGCCAGCCTAAGGCCCACCTGTGCAATACCCATGCTGTCTGATCAGCATCTTGACATGCCACACCTGTGTGGTGGATGGATTATCTTGGCAAAGGAGAAGTGCTCACTGACACAGATGTGGACATATTTGTGAACAATATTTGAGAGAAATGGGCCTTTTGAGTTCATAAAGTGTTTTTGCCCCCATTCATCATATGCTGAACTCAGTGTTGCATTTTTAATTTTGTTCAGTGTAAATATATTGTTCTGAGGGACGCCGACCCTGTCTCTTCCTCTTCTGTTTCCTTCCTTGTCAAACAATCCACCTGATCGTGACGATACTGCTTAAATTAATTGTTTTGATCTCTTAGCTTGCTCACTACTCAATAATGTCTCTTCTACAAAACAGCTGAAGCTCATTTCTTTTGTCTACTAATGATGTGTCTGCCTAAACAGTAAGATGAGAGCATTCATTGATGAACTGACAGTTTGTTATAAACTTAATGTGACCATGGGACGTCCAAAAGGGGGAACTGTAATAGAAACAAATAGATTTTGCCTGTATGTACTTTTAATAATCCTCTATATTGTTCTTTGCTCATCTCATGTGGTGTTATAATTTCCACTAAGTGTCCCAGTGTTTTGATATAATGACCTTCTGTGAGATTGTTTTGTTTCAGGCTTTCCTGTGAGAAAGGAGTTTCCACTGTGGCTCAAGGCTGAGAAAGGCTTTTCTGTTAGACTCCACAATTATTCTCTAGCATTAAATGTCTTCTCTGTTCCTCTGGGTCAGACTCTCTAACAGCCCTCTGGTGTCTGAGCTCTGACCTTCAGCTGAATCACTCTGTTTTTTCGAGCCCGTTCTCATCTCAGGGCGTCATATACCGACGATTTGAGAAAGAGTGACAAAGCGTAATTATTTTACGCGAAAGGTACCCTTTATGCGTTTTATGGAGACGCTTCCGGAAGCGTCTATATGAGACGCTCCGGGGCGTCCGGTTCGGACCGGAAGTGCTAGCTAGCTACCGCTAGCTAGCTAGCTACGTTCGTGATAAAGGTGTTGACAGCCCCCCCGAAGCCCCTACCCTAACCACAACCATCCGAAATGTTAGTGCCTAAACCCAAGTCACTGAATGTATGCATGTCGACCGGCATAGCCTCCCTTGTGTTGCTTTAACGTAGGAAACGGAGCGCTTCATACGGACGCGGAAGGGTACCTTTAGCGTAAAATCCTTACGCTTTGTCACTCCGGATGAAAGCGTCAGATATGACGCATTGAGATGAGAATGTGTTGGTTATTCTTACTTTAATAAATATCCCAAAGACAAATGTTTGTTGTAAAGTCTTTATTTCTTCAGGACAGGGTGCAATGTCAAGTCGTCTTGACCTTCCAAACGTCGGAGCCGACCTCCTTCTCTTATGAGGTCCATGGAATTATCTAACTCTAGAGCCAAGGAAAGTAATCGACTTCCAGAGGAGATGGATTTCCCTGCTGCAAGGAGTTTGTTGTCTTCTGGAAATTACTGTTGTTGGGCTCGCTGGAGAACAATCATCTCTGCCTGTTGATGCTGTTCAGCATTAGGCAAAAAACTGGAACGTGTTTGTCCTTGGATTTCTTGAGTGGTGGCATGACGGAAATCAGCTTACTCAGCAGACGAGCAACATGTGAGCCACAGTTCAGTTCAATTTCCCCTTCAGAACACAAAGCCTGCAACAAGCCCCCTGATGATTGTATCTGGCGAGAGGACCAGGCCATCGTATTTCCACGCTTCATTTTCTAGAATGCTCGCTATGTTCTTCAGGGTGAGCTGATGGGGCTGACCAAATTTATCATGGAGGGCTGACATAGTGTCACTATATGGGGTTGGTGAGTTTAGATATGCATCAGCTATAAGCTTAGCCTTCTCCTGCCTTAGATGATCCACACGTACTTGATACTTGAAGAGTTCTGTAGTATTAGATGGGAGTAGGTTCTCCAAAGTTATGCGAAGCCGGAAAACTCACTGGGATCTGGGTGAATGAACTTTGGGATTGTGGGTCGGGGCCCTCAATACACTTGTTTACTCCCTGGTAGCTGCATAGATTGATTAGATGGCGGCATGCCATGTACCGCTGCTAAGTGATGGTTGGCTTGTGCAGGCGCTGATTGCATCAAAAGTGTATGGGCTGGGACAAGGCTTGTGAGCAGCTGAGGGGGTCGTGCAGAGGGGTATGGTGATTTACGTCTGTCAGGAGCAGGAGTGGGATGCTGAGGAGGCCACTGTGTCAGCAGTGGAGGCTTACAAGGTTTACTTAATCTAGCTTCAGGGGCAAAGTAGAGCCGGCTACTGTCTAGGCCTACTTGAGGCTACAGCGCTGGCTTGTAGAGATATTTGGGGTTACTGTAGTTTGAGGCTGGGCTATTAGCTTGGGCCAGGTTCACATAAGGAGCAATGGCGACACCCTCTGGCTAGCCGAGGCTACTACACAATAACGTCTGCACGTGGTCTCATGAACACAATACTAACTCTTCTTAACTCAGTGTTATAGGTGTTACTACATAACTTAGGCATCAGAAGGATCACACCAGTTAACTTATTTCCTGCAGTGTTTAACAGCATGAACATTGCGCTAACTTTAGAAATCTCACTCATCACGCAGGACACATGTGAATGCATGTTAACTCTACAATACGGAAACATAAACACAACAAAGTTACAGTCTCTTACTTTTCGTCGTTAACACATGGAATATTGGACGCTGGCTCATTCAGGAGGAAATAAACATCGTCACAGGTACGTGGGCTGAACTAAGCTCGTTGAACTTGAAAACGTTTCCGTGCCCCCTACAGCCAGCGCACTAGCTGCAGACTTCCTCTACCGTAACCACAGAAGAAGAGTTTTAAAGCGGCAGGCACCCAGAAATGTCAGGACCTTTTATACACTGACCAAACCGTCCACTAGTTTTTTCAACGAATAATGAACAATGAAGAATTTTAAATCGGTCCAGTGAACTTCCAGAGGAACCTCGTCTGTCCCATGACCTTAGCAAAACTCAGGTCAGTAATGGAAACGTTGGATGGCGTTTTCTTGATTTATGACAGACCTGCTAGAAAGGTCGAGAGCCAACTCTGACAACCTGAGACAGATTAGTGACTCATAAATTGCCTGACCTGAGCCTGGCTAGGAGAACCTGATACCACCATCTTAAAAATCAACATCTCATGAGCTCTGGTGAGCATCAAGTGAAACTCAGAAGACAAAGGACAGAGACACTGGCTTTGCAATGCACAGTTGAAACGTACACTAATCAATATAACATGTGTGCTTAACCAGAAAAGAAGGTGAGGTTTTGAGTTAACATGCTGATCTCGCTGCAGGACTGGAATAAATATAGTCCCCAATGTATTGTAGCTGTGTGAAAAACGTTTGAAGTGGTACATTAGAAGTTTTGGATGGTGGATCCCAGGTTTACAGGTACAGATTGATTCTGCAAGTACAAAACAAACCTACAGTTACAAGTAGTTCTGTCCCACACATTCTACTGATTGACCAATGGGGATGCTCGGATCAACATGTTATTTGACTATACAGTCAGGAATATCAGTTCACCATCCAATCACAGAGTCAGGGGGGCGGGACTTTCTTGCAGGGAGCTTGTGGCTTCATTCCCATTGGTTATGAGATTAAAATGCATGTCTTGTTGTATAATTTAATTAATGCGTACATACTTTTTTTATGTATTTTTATGCATTTAATAGGATGTTCATTTATTGAGCTTTTTTTTTATTTCTGTATTCGTTTTCGATTGTGTCAGGGTTCGTCCTCCATAGGAAATGAAGTGGTCTGAAATGAGAGGAGAGGTGAGTAACAAACAGGAAATAGAATGAATGAAGTTCACAGAAAAACATGAGGAAGGATGTATCAAAATAAAACAGGAAATCACAACACAAACCCAAAAGGCTTTTTTCTCTAAGTCAAATATTTCAAACAATATTTTAAACAGGTTTTTAACCTTAAATGTTACCTGATATTATGTGTCAGCCTGGTTGTAGACTAGATGGTGTTTTCAGGCTCTTTAGATAGAAAACAAAGAAAAACAGGAACATGTCTGAACAGAAAGTTGATCCTAGCTTGTAATAAAAGTGTCTGTTGGAATAACTCACATATCCTCAGCATGCAGAAATAAATGATCTACATTTTCTTTCCAACCTGCTTCAGACTCTAAAGCCGTCTGTGCAGCAGCACCAAAACAAGCGGTGGAAGCTGATTCACAAAGGTGGAAAAGCTCTTTGTCGTCTTCTCACTCTCACATTCCTTATTAAATATCATGTTTTCTAATGAACTGCATCACCTGTGGGAAACAAAAGCCCACTCTTTGGCCTCTGAGTCTGTTTGGGGTCCAAAGAAACCTCCAGACTTTCACTCTCAGTCCTTCAGAGTCTAACAGAGTCAGACTGTTTGAGCGCCACCTGCTGCTCATTAAGCAGACAGACCAATAAAGATGAAGAGTAAAGAGAACAGAGTGCTGCTGTTCCTCCATCTTCTGCTCTTTCCTTCATTGTTTTACTCTCTCTGGATGCTGCTGTGCTCTGACAGGAAATCGCTGACGTTTAGTGGCTGAACGAGCAGCTTTGATTTGTTATTGAACTTTCTGATGTGTCTGTTAGCTCACGTGTCTTTGACCTTTACGCCTCAGCTCATGTCAGCGTTGATGTTTCCTCCCATACGTACAGAAGCTGATGTGGTTCCTGCAGTAGTTTGGCTTCTACCTGCTGTGAGCTGCAGTTAATAATTACATCTGCTCTGGCTCTATTACTGAGGGATTCTCTGCTGTTTGAGCCTTATGGCCCAAAAAAGGGAAGAATTACCAAAATAAAAGCTCCTGTGGTGAGTCAACATATTTAAGGTACTGAGATACTTTTTATACCAAAACTAAGATATGATAGTAAGTTACTTCATATCTCATCATTATGACTCTGTGAGTCAAAAGTTTAATGTCATTTGTTTGATCATTAAAAATATTAATTATATGAAGTTTCTGTTATTTTAATAACTCATTAATGTAAAAGCAGGATTTAACTGCTGTGGTTGATGAGCTGGAGCTGATTTTGTATCAGATTCCACATTAGAGATTTTCAGTAATAGTCTGCTGTGGAGGATTTATATCGTGTACAAGAAAACAACAAAGAAAAGTTATTTAAAATAATTCTATAAACTGTCGGGAGTTTAGAAAAATCATATTTAAAGACTAAATTTAAACTTGTGTTTGTGTGTAAACATGTTAAGCTGTAAAGTAACTAAAGCTGTCTGATGAATGTAGTGAAGTAAAAGTAGAATATTTCCCTCTGAGATGTGGAGTAGAAGCAGAAAGTAAAGTCCAAGTACCTGAGTGTTGTACTTGAGTACAGCAGTGGAGTAAATGTAGCTGTTAATGTGAATGTTTTCTGATGAGGGACGAACAGACTGACAGTGACAGGAAGCAGCCAGCAGGAGGCAGCAGAGGAGCTTCAGTTTCTTTACTTTAAAGTCACTGGAGGAGCAAACTGTGTGCAGAGGGTTTGGATCCTGTTACCTTTAATTAAACATTGTCTGCCAGTCACATACATTAAATGTGTTACTTATGGTCGGCCTACTGCTTTTATTATTTCACCATATGTACACAAATGTAGCCGAAGCAGTGAATGTGTGGCCACAGTGCCAGGGCTGAATTGTTGTCCCAGTCTGCCCCAGATGTGAGGGAGCGATAAAGACTCATTGCATCTGCGGCGGGTTTTTTTTTTTTGGGGGGGGGGCAGCAGGGGCCTAAATGAACACAAAAGGGTTTATATGAAGAGCATTTATTTAAATGCTTATTTGCGTATTTTCTGTTCATTTATCATTATTTGTCTTTACATTTACATTTTATTTTCATTCCACACATTCTTTTCATTTCTTATTGCTTTTCTTTAAAAGTTTTTCTTTTAATTTCACATAACTTTTCTTTACTCTTTTAGTGAGTTATTGTACAAATTTGTGGCAGACTTTGCTTCTTTAAGACTGTTTTGGAAGGAGTGTATTTGTGGGCCAGAGTGGTTCATTTTACATGAGAGAGCGCAAACAGTTCTGTTAGGTGTGTTCGAGATGACGGCGGCTGACTTTCGCCGACTTCATAGTCTAACGTGAGCTGCAGGTGACCGCAGGGGCGGAGTATAAAAACGGCGCCGGAAAGTTGGACACATTCTACCTGCAGCAGCTCACTGTGAGCTGACATCAATGACTGGGCTGAGACCGGGCAGTAGTGTGGTTCCAACTTTGTGCAGTCGGGGAAAAGCAACTGCAGCCGCCTTGCTCCCGCGAGGTTTTAATGTCATGTGACATTGTTGCGGTTTGCAGCGCCGGCGAAAGTTGGACACAATTTTAAACCAGCATGCCTTATGTTCAGTCAGCTGCTTGAGCTACATAAAGTCAAAGCAGCTCCTATTATTTTTTTAATAACGCAGGTTAAAATACGGGAGGACGGCAGGAAAGAAGGGGTGAAATACGGGACTTTCCCGGCCAAAACGGGATACCTGACAGGTATGAGTGAAAGCTGTCTGTCTTTAGTAACTGTTCAGCTTAGTTTGCCTGCACATTAAAATATGGCACATTATAAACTCAGCTGGTGGCTGAGACAAACCAGCAGCAGCAGCAGGAGGAGGAGGACAGGAGGAGGACAGGAGGAGGACAGGAGGGACTGAGCTGTTCATCATTTCTAAACTTCACATAGTGTGTTGATGTCAGGAACATGTAATATTTATTTTACTGATGTTAAATCTGTTTGTTGTTTGCTGCTGTAAATCCTGTTGCTGCTCTAGAAACAACAAAACATTTAAATAATATATTTAATTATTTAGTAATAAATAGGACTGATAAGAGCATCAGTAAAGAACTGAACCAATAAAGATTACCAACACAAGTGTGTCAATAAAACCTTAATGATCCCAACTCCTGAGAAAATGTCCGGCCCATCTCTGTGTCCTGGTTTTAAAATCTGTCCCTATTAAATTTATAATTAATAATAATTATAAATTTAATTTGTATAGCGCTTTTCCCAAGCTCAAAGTCGCTTTACAGAGTAGAAACAGTAGATAAATATAAAAAAAAATATGTAATTGATGTAATTTATACAACAAAATCTTACAACAGTGTATTGTATTTGTGCTTTTACTGTAAGTGGCAATGCATCATGGGAAATTAATGGACAGCCTTGTATTATTATTGTAACTACACTGTACACGCCGAGTTTTACAATAATTTTACATGCACCGTGTTGCATCATGGAATCACTGCGACCGAAATTTTGAATTTTTAGGCGGTTAACGTTCTAAATGGACATTTGGGAACCAAGCCATCATTCAGGAAGAAAAAAAGAAGAAGCAAACACTCTGGGACGAAGGTAAGTTAATTTCACGTTATGTAACGTACTGTTACCCTTTTTTATATCATTATTACTTCTGCTAATCTGAGTGGATGGTGACGGTTTCGTCTGCTTTGATTAGCTAACATAAAGTCAGCTGTCCCCTTGTGGTTTAGCTAAATTGGAAATAACGTTAGGTCATGGGCAGAAATAGGTGCTTTTATGATCGGTTAGCGAGTGTCATTTAGAGAAAGAGTGCCTGCGAGACGAGAGTGGGAGTGAGCTCTGCTCTGCGGATTTGGCCATTAGTTGAGATACGCTGTCAAATAGGTTTAAACTTAAATAAACTACCTATAACGTTACAAGTAGTTATTCTCTTTGTATTAATTTGTCCTGTTATTAACGTAATGTGCAAAATGCGCTACCAGAATATGTTTTTTAGGTGGAATATCGGTATTCGAACGTCAGTTTTTGAGCAATTTTTCTGTTTGTAAGTTTTTTATTGCGCTCTTGCCTTCTGAGAAGAACGTCACGTCTGCCTCCTGTCAGTGAGTTAGTTAGTTTAGCCTTAAAAAGGCAGCTTCTGTGTTTGCTTCTTCTCAAATTCTTCATTTCAGGTTCACAAATCCTATTCTACAAATCACAAATTAAGAAACCCTCATACAAAATGTGAGCATACGAGTTTCTTAATTTGTGAGAGAGGAAATATAAGATACATTCTGTCAAAATTTGATGGATGGTGACCTTTGACATTCCATAAATTAATATTTCCGGTCCCCCTTACCCCTCCCCACTTCCGTCCCCCAGGGTTGTACATTCCATCAAATTACTTTTGACAGGTACTTCCTAACCCCCAATTTCCCACCCTTACCCCAATGGATGTCTGTGTGGAACTGATTTAAAGACTTTATTAAGTATACAGGTTTACAAATCCTATTCTACAAATCACAAAAGAGAGGAAATATAAGATACATTCTGTCAAAATTTGATGGATGGTGACCTTTGACATTCCATAAATTAATATTTCCGGTCCCCCCGCCCCTCCCCCACACTTCCGTCCCCCAGGGTTGTACATTCCATCAAATTATTTTTGACAGTAAGTAATATAAAGTTGAAATAATTACTTTGATTTGGAATCAAGGTAGGCTTTACTATTAACCGGGTAAAGAATAAATTGAACTAACTACAGTAAAGCAGTAAAATAGGATGACTGTGAAAATAAACAGCGTTTTAGCAAAAATAAGAGTTCCAAAATTAAACTTTGTAAAATCTTTGCTAGTGCTCTGTCTTAAAAAGTTACCATCTTTATCACTCTAGTGAAAAGCTGTAGCCTAGTCTTAAACTTGTGAGTCTTAAAAACTTTAGTTCTTCTAGAGTCTGTGTCTCTGCATCTCTGTCCTCTCCTTCTGGTGTTAGCATAGGCCGTGCAGGGTGCAACGAGGAATGTGCTCCACCCCCGACCCTCCCTCCATCCATCTATCCCTCCCTCTGTTTTCTCAATGATCCACATTAATGTTTGTGTTTTAACTGTCATAAGCATCTTCAGGTAATCTGATCGTGACAGAAGTAACGGCGCCCAACCCCTCCCCAGTTAGGCTTTTTCCTCCCCATGCAGAATAGTTATCTATAACCTACTCTACAGGTGTTAAAAAACCCAGTATGGTTTCATCAGGCAGACAGAAGCTGTCTTTATCAGCCCCAGACAAGAGTTTGGAACTACTGACTTTATCTGCTTGTGACAGAAGTAACGGCTCCCAACCCCTCCCCAGTTAGGCTATGTCCCCCATGCAGAATAGTTGAGTTTGCCACGAGCCAATGATGAGAGACTAGGAGGGGTTACCATTGATGGGAGTCTGTGAAAATAAAACGAGAACATTTTCTTCAAGAAATTGCCAAGAGGGCACTTGCATCCTTGAACAGTATCTACCTACCAAAGAGGGGGCCTCCATGCAGTGGAATTGTCTTTCCCTGAACTTTTTGTTTTTTTATTTTTGTAAGTAATCACTAAAACATGTTTATCAACTTTTACTAAACCTTTGGAATAATTCTGTCCCCAAATATTGTCAAATGAAATTGACCAGTTATTACGACCACAGGATTTTCATCAATTTTGCAGTGTACTTGTTTCTTCAATCTAAATTTTATAGGAATACATTTGATTTGCTGACTGCATTACAGAAATGTCCATTGTTGTCTGGCATGTAATGACACAGAGTTCCCTCTTAGTTCCTTCTTAGCTAGCATGGAGCAACACTCCAGCATGAATGAATAAAAGAATGGGATATTTCTATTAACAGACTATTGTAATCTAAACTAAATATTTCATCTGTAGTTACACTTACAAAATAAGGACAATTCTTATGTAGCAAAAAATACAAAACTACAAGTGTGAACAGCGTCCAAATAACTCTAAATTTAGTCTTTCAATAATCTATAGACTGTGTCCATCATTCTAAGCTAAAGCCTTGCTCATAACTAAGTCACTAATCACGCTAACAGGCCTCCTCTTTCCCTTAGTAAAAAAATTATAGAAATTATAGTTTACAACTTTATCA
This sequence comes from Lepomis macrochirus, assembly GCA_024633595.2. Classification (NCBI taxonomy): domain Eukaryota; kingdom Metazoa; phylum Chordata; class Actinopteri; order Centrarchiformes; family Centrarchidae; genus Lepomis; species Lepomis macrochirus. The sequence goes on along the minus strand of JALXJV020000005.1, from coordinate 21,604,550 downwards.
ACTGGAAACTTCAAGAACTAAAGTTTGATCCTTCTACTGAGAACCAGCTGCCTTTTGCTAGTTAGTGTGCAACCCGCCTTATCCCTGTGAGTAAGACCATTACAGAGGACATGAAATCCAGAACCCTTCTCTTTGGGATGAAGTATTCAAATGCTAGTTAGCTACTTTGTTAACATAACAGGACAGTAGTTTTCTCTTGATGAAAATAAAACAGAAGGTTATAATAAATCTCCTCTAGGTAAAAGAATAAAAATCAGCTTCTTTATTTTGGCTCAACCGTGATCTGTGTTAATAACATTCATTGCACGTTCAAAGCTCAACAGGAACCAGCAGCTTCAACCACTACAACAAAGTATGCAACAATATCTATCATATGATTTTTTATTTATTTTTTTGTTGTTTATGCCCCAATTTACCATGGGGTTCTTGACTAGCCAGAACAGGATGTTCAGCAGTCTTACACTGTTTCACTGCGTGTCTTGCATTCAGCCATAGTGGCTAGTCTGCCCTTGACAACAAGTTTTTAGTGAAAAGTCTCATCACTTCTCTAACCTCTTTTTTGAGGCCATGCTGTTTCTATTTTCTTCTAGGGTTCCCTTCCATAGCATTTTTTAGAGACACTACAAAAGAGGAAAACGGATTGCCATTGATAACCCAAACTTTAGGGTTAACTCTTAATTTTCATTACATTTGTTAAGTAGTAAATCTACAACTTCAAAGCAATTTAAAGTAGGGATGAAGCGATTTAACTTTTTGTCTCCTAGTTCTGTACTGGTCTGATATCCCAACTCACAGTACTGGTGGTGGATGAGACCATGTAGTGATCAAATGCCAATGCTCTCTCTCTCTCTCTTCCCCATATTTTAAATGTGTAAAACTAATACCACAAAACTCATCGGGATCAATCTTCTATGTGTAAGTTAACATGTTGCAAATTTTACTCTTCCTACTGAGCCTTAGTAAATGACACGCAACAGAAGTCCTCATTTTCTGAGCTGCTTTCTGAGCTCGTGGTTATCAAGCTTTGTGAGACTTGAAAACATTTATTTCAGCCCCACAATGTTTCTACATCACTGAAAATGAGCATGTGAAAATCTAGTTTTTGGGAGAAGTCCGTTTTTGGTTGTGATAAGCTAGCCCAAAATCACAACATCAAAACTTCAAGTTTCACATTTAAAAAATCCTGCCACTGCCTTCATACTGTATACTTGTTTTGTGAAGCGCATGTAGGAAGGATTGAATTACAATCAGCAATGATTTTACATGTCAACATTAGGTTACTGCAGCAAATGGACAGCAGAACAACAAAACATGTTACCTGCTGTGAAGAAGCATTTTGAGTAACAGAATTACATATTAGGACAAAAACATTAGTATTAGTATTAGTATTAGTATACATTGTTGTGGCCCTAAAAAACTGAGTTGATGGCTCACCATGACTCTGAACTGATAGTAAAACACATACTTTTGTATTTGCATTGTGTATTTACCATGGAGTTCATGGCCTTCCCTTCTCATACTGTTCAGAAATATGTGGAAATGCAAATAAAACAAACATAGATGTGTTAATTAAGTTACAAAAAAGAGCTATTAGACTCATTAATAAAGTTGGATATCGCGAACCAACCAACAAACTCTTCATTCAAAGTAATACCTTAAAATTCACAGATATTACATATATAAAATATTGGAAATAATGTACAGAGCGTTTAACAAAAGTCTTCCATCTAGTATTCAGAAATTATTCAAGTTAAGAGAGGGTAGATATAACCTAAGAGACCTGTTTATGTTTGAATGTGGAAAAGAAAGAACTAATGTAAAATCTAGATGTGTTTCAGTTATGGGTGTGAAATTATGGAATTTACTAAAAGATGATTTGAAATTATGTACTTCTCTGTTTAGTTTCAAAAGATCTTTAAAAAAGAAAACTGTTAATGATTATTCAGCTAGTATGTAAATCGTGTTAATACTAAAAAATGTATGTGCAGTATTGTATAATTATGTATACTGTCTTTATAATTTATAATGGTGATTCTTCAGGTATATGGTTAAATAGGGTAGGCAAATATAAGCCTTGGCTTCAGCCTACTCCTTTTTTTTTTTGATTATTTCATTGTAAATTTACCAAATAAATCATTCATTCCTTCATTCATGTTCGGCTGTTTGTCCCTCTCATCTGTATTCTTGTTATACAAAAGAAAAAGTCTTATACATTTAAACCAAAACCATACATATGTATAAATATTTACAACTTTACTACAAGTGTTATGTCAGTTACAGGTTATTATGAATCTAAAACTTCAAAGCAATGTTAATTACATTTTCATTAGCTTCAGAGTATTCTACAGTTACTGGCTAGGAGGTGTATTAACATTGCTTTTAGATTTATAATAACCTGTAATTGACATAACACTTGTAGTAAAGTTGTAAATATTTATACATATGTATTGTTTGATTTTTATTCTTTTACCTAGAGGAGATTTATTATAACCTTCTGTTTTATTTTCATCAAGAGAAAACTACTGTCCTGTTATGTTAACAAAGTAGCTAACTAGCATTTGAATACTTCATCCCAAAGAGAAGGGTTCTGGATTTCATGTCCTCTGTAATGGTCTTACTCACAGGGATAAGGCGGGTTGCACACTAACTAGCAAAAGGCAGCTGGTTCTCAGTAGAAGGATCAAACTTTAGTTCTTGAAGTTTCCAGTTGATAAAGTTGTAAACTATAATTTCTATAATTTTTTACTAAGGGAAAGAGGAGGCCTGTTAGCGTGATTAGTGACTTAGTTATGAGCAAGGCTTTAGCTTAGAATGATGGACACAGTCTATAGATTATTGAAAGACTAAATTTAGAGTTATTTGGACGCTGTTCACACTTGTAGTTTTGTATTTTTTGCTACATAAGAATTGTCCTTATTTTGTAAGTGTAACTACAGATGAAATATTTAGTTTAGATTACAATAGTCTGTTAATAGAAATATCCCATTCTTTTATTCATTCATGCTGGAGTGTTGCTCCATGCTAGCTAAGAAGGAACTAAGAGGGAACTCTGTGTCATTACATGCCAGACAACAATGGACATTTCTGTAATGCAGTCAGCAAATCAAATGTATTCCTATAAAATTTAGATTGAAGAAACAAGTACACTGCAAAATTGATGAAAATCCTGTGGTCGTAATAACTGGTCAATTTCATTTGACAATATTTGGGGACAGAATTATTCCAAAGGTTTAGTAAAAGTTGATAAACATATTTTAGTGATTACTTACAAAAATAAAAAACAAAAGTTCAGGGAAAGACAATTCCACTGCATGGAGGCCCCTCTTTGGTAGGTAGATACTGTTCAAGGATGCAAGTGCCCTCTTGGCAATTTCTTGAAGAAAATGTTCTCGTTTTATTTTCACAGACTCCCATCAATGGTAACCCCTCCTAGTCTCTCATCATTGGCTCGTGGCAAACTCAACTATTCTGCATGGGGGACATAGCCTAACTGGGGAGGGGTTGGGAGCCGTTACTTCTGTCACAAGCAGATAAAGTCAGTAGTTCCAAACTCTTGTCTGGGGCTGATAAAGACAGCTTCTGTCTGCCTGATGAAACCATACTGGGTTTTTTTAACACCTGTAGAGTAGGTTATAGATAACTATTCTGCATGGGGAGGAAAAAGCCTAACTGGGGAGGGGTTGGGCGCCGTTACTTCTGTCACGATCAGATTACCTGAAGATGCTTATGACAGTTAAAACACAAACATTAATGTGGATCATTGAGAAAACAGAGGGAGGGATAGATGGATGGAGGGAGGGTCGGGGGTGGAGCACATTCCTCGTTGCACCCTGCACAGCCTATGCTAACACCAGAAGGAGAGGACAGAGATGCAGAGACACAGACTCTAGAAGAACTAAAGTTTTTAAGACTCACAAGTTTAAGACTAGGCTACAGCTTTTCACTAGAGTGATAAAGATGGTAACTTTTTAAGACAGAGCACTAGCAAAGATTTTACAAAGTTTAATTTTGGAACTCTTATTTTGCTAAAACGCTGTTTATTTTCACAGTCATCCTATTTTACTGCTTTACTGTAGTTAGTTCAATTTATTCTTTACCCGTTAATAGTAAAGCCTACCTTGATTCCAAATCAAAGTAATTATTTCAACTTTATATTACTTACTGTCAAAAAATAATTTGATGGAATGTACAACCCTGGGGACGGAAGTGTGGGAGGGGCGGGGACCGGAAATATTAATTTATGGAATGTCAAAGGTCACCATCCATCAAATTTTGACAGAATGTATCTTATATTTCCTCTCTTTTGTGATTTGTAGAATAGGATTTGTAAACCTGATTTTGAGAAGGTGTAACTGTTGTGTTGTGTTTATGGGAGGGACAAAAAAGTCTACAAGTTTGCAACTCTTAAAACATCTCTCTTTGACTTCAAATTTCCTGATACACGTGTGGCTTTTCTCTACAAAACTACAAATCGCACTGTCACAGATGTTGATTTGAATCAAATATACCTCCATTAGCAATGACTTGATATATGAAGGGAACTTTTCTGTAACTGACATTTTATGTTAGACAGTCAGTAAGTCACCCTGGCCCACTTAATACAAAAAACATATTACATCACATTTTGAGTGATGAGATTTTACACATTGCTTTGCAGTTATAAGAAAAAACTCAAGAGAGAGGCGAGGACATGGAGAGAGATGGGTCACGATCGCACTCACTCAATCTCTCACAGAGAGTTGTGTTTGCTAGCTATAACAACGTGCAGCTATCCAACAAGATTAAAGTTTTCTCTGTCTCGCAGATGCGTGATGTGCGTAGAATTCAGCGTAATACTCGCGTGTAGAGGCCCGCTGTAGCTCGGTTAGTCACGGTTTAGAGATCTTTCTATTTGTAAACAATGCTCATGAATTTAGACCTGAAACTAGACCTACCCCTCCGCATCTAATAGTCTGCTCGTTTGGGAAATGGCTGAGATAATTATGAAAGTAAATTGAATGAAAATAATTATTTAAAAATATACAGGCCTATATAAAATAGGAAATCAGATTTTACCGATGCAAAGCTTTTAAAGGGAAATGCATCACGGTTTCAGCCCAATTTCTATCCAATGCACACCCCTCCAACCGGTGCACTCGCATTGCAGACCCTTGCATCGATCGTGCCAAGCTACAGACACATACATACTCATATAGCCTACAGTGACTCTCAGTCTCACACACAAGCACTCAGTCATTCATAAAGATGCCTTAATGTTTCATGTCATGGTTATGACCATGTCATATCAGTCTTAAATGTTACCTGATAAGTGTGTTTATAGAACCTTTTGCGGCATAAATCCCCAGACGGGCAGCAAGGCAGAGAAAAAACGAGGGCTGAACGCACCAGTTTGCACACTTTTGAATTTTATTTTGAATTGGTAGGCCGGGGACTTTGGAGGACATTAGTCTGTTTGACAACTCTTGTTCAACCAGTTTGGTACAGTAATTGTGCATTGTGCACTCTGTTTTCTCATCAGTTTTAAGAGAAAATAAAAATATATTTTAAAAAAATACTAAGTGTTTTGTTTTTCTTTGCAGAAGTCTGAAAGAGGACATTTATTCAAGTTACAACATTTAATTGTAATATTTACAATATTCTGTCCTGTGAAATTACAGAAAATCCCTAAAATTACAGGAAATTCCTGGCTACTGAGTTGCCGTAAATATAAAATTTTGCTGTAATATTTACAGTATTATATCCTGTGAAATTACAGGAAGTACAGTACCTTGTTGTAGCTGTTTTACAATAACAGTCCTGTATACTGTTTACAGTAAATTTACTGGTGGCAACTATTAGCAAGGAATTTCCTCACTTCCTGAGGAACTGTTTGTCTCACTGTCTGTGTTCTGGTCTGCCCTGGTGTTCTGGTCTGGTCTCACTGTCTCCTGTGACAGAGACTCAGTCAGACCAGGACTCCTCCCTGTGAAACTGAAGCGAGCTGAATGAGCTGTGTTCCAGTAAAGCTCCACCTCTTCCTGTACACAGATCTACACTGAGGACAGCACATGATGATCAGAGCAGAGAGCAGGCGGACGGCCAGAGAGACGGTCTACCTGGACATGGATCACCTGTTGGTGCTGCTGCTGCTGTGGAGCTCAGGTAGGACTTTAAACAGCATGTGTTTATCAAGCTTCCCAGAATTACTCATAAGATCACTGCTAAGAACTGACTGAAGAGTAAAAAATGTGTTGGCTCAAAGCTGAGCTGAAAAGTTAGTTATCAAGCATCATAGTCCGAGTTAAGAATTTTAAGAGACCACATTATATACAAAGGCTGCGTACACACAGGAAGTGAAAGATAAAAACGTTTGATTTTTATATGAGTGCCATCAGTGTCACCTGCTGCTCCTGGGAAGCCTGATATTTGCAAGTGCTATAATTGTTTCCATGACAACTGGGCTTATTAATGGTCGTGACGGTCCAAAATCATCAGCACTGCTGCGTTTGTCCTGTGGCAAATAAACAAAGCGTCATCACAACCTTCAGTTTAGCTGAAAACTCATTACTGCGTAAAGTCCGTGGTGAGATGACGTCTCTCACCAACTCGCTGACAAAGATGATGCCTGTGCTGTCCGACCCGTCCAATTAACTGTGCGTCGTCAAATACATTTTCCTCTCCTGAGAGATTCATGTCTCTGTGTCCACAGTGCGTCACAAGCCTCTACTGGCAGCTACTAACCACAGAGAGACCTGTGGAGCCGCCTGAAATAAGCTCAGCTTGATAAATACGGGCCCAGATCTCTTTACTGGATCAGGGAGAAAATCAGTATGAAAGGCTGTTCAGGGTGAAAACACTGAAAGACCTGCACAGTATTTAAAAAATGTAAAAGATTTCTTATGGGAATTTTGCTTCTTTTGAATATGTGGCTCTTCAGCTGAATTCCCCTTCTAGAGCTATTTTTCTAAATATCTACAGGCCCCTTAAGTACTGTGCAAACTTTTTTGATGACTTTGGTGAACTGTTGTCTATAATCTGTGTCGACTTTGACTGTGTGGTTATTGTTGGTGATTTTAACATCCATGTTGACAACCCCCAGGACAGAGGGACTAAAGAACTGTTCTGTGTTCTTGATAATTATGGACTGACTCAACATGTGATGGAGCCCACGCACAATAAGGGGCACACTTTGGACTGGGTCATCTCCAAGGGTCTGGACATTCCCAAGGTTGTGGTGACTGATGTTGCTCTCTCTGATCATTCCTGTGTTTTCTTTGAGAGTGCTATCTGCGTGCACACAAATGTTAAAACAGAGGTGATCACAAAACGGCATATCACTGAAAACACTAGTGAAGAATTCATTGAGGCTTTCTCCCCCGACACCTGCCCTTCCACAGGTCTCTGTCAATGAGCTTGTGGATAATTTCAGTTCTAAAATTACAAATGTTATTGATGCCATTGCACCAGCCAAGGTGAAGGTGGTCTCTGGTAAGAGAAGATCTCCATGGAGAAATGCCACGCTGGTTAGAACTCAAAAAAGAGAGTGTCGAAAAGCTGAACGCAGGTGGCGGAAAACAAATCTCCAGGTTCATTATGACATCTATAAAGAGAGACTTCACATTTATAATTTAGAGCTGAGAAATGCTAGGCGCGCTCCTTCTTCTCAGACATCATCACCAAAAACACTAATAATGCACGTGCCCTGTTTGCTACTGTCGACAGGCTAACCAACCCTCCTGTGTCTGTAGCCTCTGACCTTCTATCCACCAGGGCCTGCAATGAATTTGCTTCCTTCTTCGCAGACAAAATTCAAACAATTAGGCAAGCAATCAGCACCTCCATGTCAGGTACAGGATATGTCCTGTCCCTGTGTCCACTTCAAATCAATTTATATAGCATGAGACAATTTGATTCTATTAACCATAAAAATCTACAACATCTGAAATCCTCCTCATGCTGCCTTGATATCCTGCCAACAGGTTTTTTCAAAAAGGTGTCTAAATGCATGGCCTCTGATTTACTACAAATTGTCAACATGTCTCTCCTCTCAGGTTTTTTCCCACAGGCCCTGAAAACTGCAGTCATTAAGCCACTCTTAAAAAGAGCAATCTAGACAGTTCACTAATGAACAATTACAGGCCCATATCAAATCTCCCATTTTTAAGTAAAATCATTGAAAAGGCTGTTTTTCAACAGCTTAGTGCTTTCATGGCACTAAATAACTGTTTTGATGTCTTCCAGTCAGGTTTCCGACCACACCACAGCACTGAGACGGCTCTAGTTAAGGTCTTCAATGACATCCATTTAAACACTGACAGTGGCAGAATTTCAGTCTTAGTATTATTGGATCTCAGTGCTGCATTTGACACGGTAGACCACAACATATTACTAGACAGACTTGAAAACTGGGTTGGACTTTCTGGCACAGTACTAAACTGGTTTGAATCCTACTTAAAGGACAGGGACTACTTTGTGTCTATAGGTAACTACACATCTGAGCTTACAAAATGACATGTGGAGTTCCCCAAGGCTCCATTCTGGGACCTCTTTTGTTTAACATTTACATGCTTCCACTGGCTCAGATTATGAAAAACAACAAAATATGTTACCATAATTATGCAGATGACACACAGATTTACATAACCATTTCACCAGGAGACTATGATCCCATACAGGCGCTGAGTAACTGTATTGAGCAGGTCAACGACTGGATGTGCCAGAATTTTCTCCAGTTAAACAAAGATAAGACTGAAGTTATTGTTTTTGGAGCCAAGGAGGAACGATTGAAAGTCAGTGCTCAACTTCAATCTGTAATGTTAAGAACCACGGATCAAGCCAGAAATCTTGGTGTAGTCATGGACTCAGACCTGAATTTGCGTAGCCATATTAAGACAATTACAAAGTCAGCCTACTATCACCTGAAGAATATATCAAGGATAAGAGGCCTTATGTCTCAGCAGGACCTGGAAAAACTTATCCATGCATTTATCTTCAGTCGACTTGACTACTGTAACAGTGTCCTTACAGGGCTCCCTAAGAAATCCATCAGACAGCTGCAGCTGATTCAGAACGCTGCTGCTCGAGTCCTCACTAAGACCAAAAAGGTGGATCACATAACTCCAGTTCTGAGGTCTTTACATTGGCTTCCTGTATGTCAAACAATTGATTTCAAAATCCTGCTGTTAGTTTACAAAGCACTAAATGGTTTAGGGCCAAAATACATTTCTGATCTTCTGCTTCGTTATGAACCAACCAGACCTCTCAGGTCGTCTGGGGCAGGTCTGCTTTCTGTCCCCAGAGTCAAAACTAAACAAGGAGAAGCAGCGTTCAGTTATTATGCTCCGTATATTTGGAACAAACTCCCAGAAACTTGCAGGTCAGCTGAAACAGTCAGTTCTTTTAAATCAAGACTGAAGACCTTTCTTTTTACCATTGCGTTTAATTAAATATTTCTTTTTATTGATAACTTACTCTGCACTGTATCTTTTACTGTCCTGTTTTCTTTTTCTTTGTTTTTAGCTTTTATATTTTATGTTGCTTTTAAATGTTTTTATTGTTTTTCCCTGTTGCTTTTATGTTTTGCTTTGAATTGCCTTGTTGCTGAAATGTGCTATACAAATAAACTTGCCTTGCCTTGCCTTGCCTATTTAGGTGGCCTGTAGATATTTAGAGATCTAGCTGGAGGAGAGGAATTCAGCTGAAGAGCCACATATTCAAAAGAACAGTAAACTAAATGGCAGCTCCCCGTCCTTTCTGATGCTCGCTAGCTTCACTCAGAAAGCTGAAGTATCTGGGTCTAACCAAGTCTCAGCTAAAAACAGGAAATAAGGTGCCTGCTTTTTCCTGCCAAAGAGCTGACGTACAGCTACATTTAAGGCGTAAAGATCTTATCTGACCCAGTTTATGAGGTGTGAACATTTTCAGTATTTTCCCCCTAAATGGAAAGAACTGACGTACAGCTAAAAATAAGATGCTAAGACCTTATCTGACTAAACTAAGAACTCATTCATGCTTTTATTTGGTCTCCTTTAGATTACTATAACTGTCTTTTCACTTGTTTGAATAAGAAGGAGCTTCACCGTCTCTTAAGGCTGTTCAGAACTCTGCTGCAAGGCTTCTCACTCTGCACATCACACCCGTTTCACCATCACTTCACTGGTTACCAGTCCAGTTTAGAGGTCAGATTAAAGTTCTGGTCCTTGCTTTTAGAGCCCTGCACGGACACAGACACATCTCTGACTCCATACAGCTTCACACTCCCACCTGTTGCACCTGAGGCTGTTAGTGGTTCCCCACACTCATTTTAAAACCAGAGGTCATTGGTCATTTCAAGCAGTGGCTCCTAGGCTGTCGCTGTGTTAAAGTAACTTAATAAAAGCCTTGTGCCTTAAAATAAGTAGAACAACATTGGTAAAATTCTAAGCCTATTCCTTACAGCCTTCTTCAGTCCTTTAAAAAAATATCATTTAATTCAACAGTATTGAATATATTTACATTTTGACAGCAGCAGTATGTTTACAACAGCTCAACTACAATAAAAACTCAAACTCAACTTTACTGGAAACACATATAAAAATGTCAGTGCTGATGTAAAATAAATAATATTCCTGAAATCAAAGTAAAGAGTGAAGAAGAAATATAAGATTTCAGAAAAATTTATGAATTGTTAAAACAGCTATAGGATATATATTAGCTGATTAAACAATTATGTGACCATGAAAAGATTGTTGAGTGTTTGGGACCAGCTCACAGTGACTGAGCTGCTGTAATACTGCAGCCACAAGGCTGACTGCTGGGAGACGCTCACAGAGCTGCACACCAAGAGCTGCAGGTGGAGGAAATAAGATACCAGATTAAAAAAGAGTGGGAAATAATCTGAGAAGGAAACATTAATGGGGAAAGCATGAGGGAGGCCACGGCAGGGTGAGAGTGAGACAAACACATCTACAGTCTGTGTTGCCTGCTGTGTGTCTACAGGATGCAAAACTGTGATGATGATTTTATATGTTACATTGTGAATCTGAGATATATTTGGATTTTTATTGACTATATTATTATTTCCCACACTTTTTTAAATCTGGTATCTTATTTCCTCCACCTGCAGCTCTCGGTGTGCAGCTCTGTAGTCACAGATCACTTCCAGTAGCATCAGCAACAACACAACAGCAGCCGCATCCATAGCAACAGTCAACAGCAACTGTTCCCTGTAAGTTCTGTCAGCCCAGTGTTTTAAAGCTAGAGTTGTTCCCTGTTTCTTTTTGCGTGACAGCATTTGCTGATGTATCGATACAGAAGCATCTGTATATGCGTGTCAACAAGGAAAACATTGTTCCATGTGGCCTTTTTATACTTTGAGCACCTGCCCTTCCAAAGGTCTCTGCACGGCCCTGCTGTGTTGATCACATTTTATTGTGAAGCTCATATCCTGCAGTGGACTGTCTGTCCCCACTCTTTCAGCTGAGGAGAGTTTCTTTAAAAAATGGATTATTGAACTTTGTTATCAATATTTAATAATAATTTATCTATATTACAGAAATAATCATGGCCACTTTTATTGAGAATAAGTAAAGTTGTACCTGTAATTCAGAAGTAACGTGGCTGCATGCACTAATATCAAGGACTGCAGTATTAGCAGCAACATGTACTTTATCCAGGTTTCAGGTAAATCAAATATCGGTAACACTTTATTTTAAGGTGCTTGTAATAAGCAGTAATTAACACTTAATAAGCAGTAATTAAAAAATAATAAAACACTTATAAGATCTTATAAGATGCTTATAAACACAAATAAGTGTTAACTAAAGCACAATTAACAAATTTAGAATTACTTATAAGACACTTATAAGCTCTTATTAGAAACTTGTTGATGTTTATACCTTTCATTAACAGTAATAAGATGTTTATTAACATTAATTAGACTTTATAAGTGTTGGTTATTGAGAAAGTAACAGAGTAGTTATTTCCTTGTAAGAAACTTGTAGTGAACTTATTAAAAAATCTCAATGTTAAAAGGCAGCTTATAAAATACATCTTTATTAACATTGATAAGCCTTTATAAGTATTTTCTCAAAATATGAATGAACACATTTCTTATTAGTATCGGTATGAGCACTTACAAGAAACTTAACAAGTTAAGATGTAAACATTAATGACTGAGTAAATGATCTAATGTAATGTGATATCAACAATACATTTTTTAAGTTTATATCTTTACATGAATATATCTAGTTTTGAATAAATATGCATTCGTGACATTTTTTCTTTACAAAATGTATTAAGTAATCACAGCCAATCTTCTTAGGTAAACACACACACACGCGCGCACCAAACTGTGTGGGAGGAGCCTGGAGGAGCTCGTTGACTCCTACTCATAGACTGTTCTGTTGGTCCGGAAACCTTTCAAACGCATTTCAAACGAGGGACATGTGGATCAAATATAAGGTAAGAAAACACTTCGCAAAGTGGTTAGCTACGTTACAGCAGTCTTTACAGTCTTATAATTGCTCAAAAACGAGGCTTTATATAATTTGAAGATAACGTTGTTAGTGGATTTATTCTGGAAGCCGGAGTAATGTAACTAAGCTACTGTTACTTCTGTACCATGTGAAGCAGGTGGCTTTAGTTTTTTCATGTGTAACGTTAATTGAAACTCTGCCAGTGCATACAATAGTTCGTTCTAGTGTAAAGTTAGTTTGAAGCTAACGTTAGCATGCAGCTGTAAAATAAGGCATACTTGTGCAGCTGTAAAATTAGGCATGTAGTGTAAGCTAACGTTAGCATGCAGCTAAATAAGGCATGTAGTGTAAGCTAACGTTAGCATGCAGCTATACAATCACACCTTCAGTTTATATCCACAACATGTTTTGCCACTGACTTGCTCAGATAATTATTCTTAGTGTCTGACAACATTATGGAAAGGATCTCTGCAGACGCGATCTTTTGTTTAAGAGTAAGATCCTTTTTGTTTTGACATGAAACATCACTGAAATCGCCAAACCCACCAGACTCTATTCAAATTTACTGTCATTTTATCAGCATAAGACACACTTCATTTAAAGTCGACAGAAACAAGATAAAACCTTCACAAGCCATCTTAGTGTTCTTTCCATTGTTCCAACAACCACAACTCTGGTTTGGTTGAATTAAACCGTAAATTCACCCATTTACATGTACATTTACATTTACATTTAGCTGACGCTTTTATCCAAAGCGACTTACAGTTGCTATATATGTCAGAGGTCGCACGCCTCTGGAGCAAGTAGGGGTTAAGTGTCTTGCTCAGGGACACAGTGGGGATTGAACCCGGGTCTCTCACACCAAAGGCGGGCGTCTTAACCATTGCGCCATCCCACCCCCACATGTAACAGTTATGCTGGCTTTATACATGCTAAAAGTATTGATTATTAAATAGAGTCTGGTGTGCATGGTGATTTTGGAGTTGTTTCTGTTTAAACGAAAATCTTTCTACTCTTTACCAAAAATATCTCTCTCTGTAAGGACCCTTTCTATGATGTTGTCAGACGGCTAAAATAACAATCTGAACCTGTCATTGGCAAAAACAGCACATTTAGTGGATGGTAAATAATACATACACACATATATTATTAGAAACTAAGTACTGTATAAAAATAAATAAAATTAAAGCTGCAAGCAGCGATGGGCGGGCCCTCGCACATGTAGCGCGTCGGGGTGTGAGCTGGTCGCGTTGCTTATTGTAGACCCCTGACTGTGCGGCTGTGAATTTTCTATGCGCTTCGGACGCTGCACGACGCTTTTGTAACTCACTTCCTGTTACCAGCAGGTGGCGCTATGACTCTGGGTGAATGTCGGCATGTACATGTGTTCAGGGCGTGACTGTTATCCTACATGTAAAGTTTGGTGCAGATGTGAGCATGTACATTGAAGTTACAACCACTTCCTGTGTCATGGCGAAGAGTTGATCTTTGACGCCACGGAACGGACACGCGTATCGACGAAAACTCGCAGATAGCACAACTTTTCATCGTCAATGCCTTTAGAAGGCACAGCAGAAATTTGAAGGCGATCAGACTAAATCTCTAGGAGAAGTTAGTTAAAGTACAGAGTGTGTAAATCACTAAAAAATGGCGGTAAAATTGAAAATGGGCGACTTCCTGTTGGGTTTGGGCCATCGCTCCATGAGGCTTTTTTGTGCGTCTGGACATGATAGATGTGCCACAGAATTTTCATACATGTAGGTCAAACGTGTGGCGGGGGCTGCTTCGTTTAAGGTCACTTCCTGTTGCCAGCAGGTGGCGCTATGACTATGGTTGAATGTTGGCATGTACATTTGTTCAGGGCGGGACTCTTGTCAAATGTACAAAATTTGGTGCAGATCTGAGCATTTATAGCGAGTTACCACAACTTCCTGTTTCATGGCGTAATTGTCGACGGCACGGACACGCCCATTGACGAAAACGCGCAGATAGCACAACTTTACATCGTCAATGCCTTGAGAAGGCACAGCAGAAATTTGAAGTCGATCCGACTAAATCCCTAGGAGGAGTTCGTTAAAGTCGACAGTGTGCAAATCGTCCCAAAATGGCCACCAAATTCAAAATGGCGGACTTCCTGTCGAGTTTAGGGTATGGGTTCTTGAGGCTTTTTTGTGCGTCTTGATATGATACACGTCCCCACCAAATTTCGTGCATGTAGGTCGAACGGGGACGAGGGGCTAATTTTTTCTAATTTTCTAGGTGGCGCTAGCGAGCCATTTCGCCCCGCCCATCCGCGAAACCTACAAAATACGAAATTTTTCACCAGTCCTGACATGCGTGCCAAATTTGGTGAGTTTTCGAGCATGTTGCGGCCGCGAAAATTGAGCTTACTTTGCAGAAAAAAGAAAAAATTAAAGCTGCAAGCAGCGATGGGCGGGCCCTCGCACACGTAGCACGTCGGGGTGTGAGCCGGTCGCGTTGCCTATTGTGGACCCCTGCCTGTACGGCTGTGAATTTTCTATGCGTTTCGGACGCTGCATGAACGTTTTGTAACTCACTTCCTGTTGCCAGCAGGTGGCGCTATGACTTTGGGTGAATGTCGGCATGTACATGTGTTCCCGGCGGGCCTGTCATTAAACACATAAAATTTTGTACAGATCTGAGCATGTACAGTGAAGTTACAACCACTTCCTGTGTCATGGCGATGAGTTGATCTTTGACGTCACGCCACGGACACGCCCATCGACGAAAACTCGCAGATAGCACAACTTTTCATCGTCAATGCCTTTAGAAGGCACAGCAGAAATTTGAAATCGATCCGACAAAACCCCTAGGAGGAGTTAGTTAGAAGTACGAGTGTGTAAATCATCCAAAATGGACGCACAATTCAAAATGGCCGACTTCCTGTTGAGATTAGAGGAGTTGTCCAAGAGGCTTTTTTGTGCGTCTTGACATGGTAGATGTACCACAGAAATGTCGTACAAGTAGGTCAAACATGCTTCGGGGGCTGCTTCCTTAAAGGTCACTTCCTGTTCCCAGCAGGTGGCGCTATGACTGGGGGGGGATGTGGGAATGTAGATTTATTCAGGGCGGGACTCTTGTGAAGTGTGTAAAATGTCATACCAATCTGAGCATGTACAGGCAATTTACTACAACTTCCTGTTTCATGGCGAATCATCGACGCCACGGACATGCCCATTGACCGAAAACTCACAGATAGCACAACTTTACATCGTCAATGCCTTTAGAAGGCACAGCAGAAATTTGAAGTCGATCCTACTAAATCCCTAGGAGGAGTTAGTTAAAGTAGGGAGTGAGTAAATCGTCCAAAATGGCCATAAAGTTGAAAATGGCCGACTTCCTGTTGAGTTTAGGGCATCGCTCAAGAGGCTTTTATTGATGCGTGTGGACATGATAGATGTACCACAGAATTTTCGTACTATGTAGGTCAAAGCGTGTGGCGGGGCTGCTTCGTTTAAGGTCACTTCCTGTTGCCAGCAGGTGGCGCTATGACTATGGTTGAATGTTGGCATGTATATTTGTTCAGGGCGGGACTTTTGTCAAATGTACAAAATTTAGTGCAGATCTGAGCATTTATAGCGAAGGTACTACAACTTCCTGTTTCATGGCGAATGAGTCGACGCCACGGACACGCTACATCGACAAAAGCGCGCAGATAGCACAACTTTACATCTTCAATGCCTTGAGAAGGCACAGCAGAAATTTGAGGTCGATCGGACTAAATCCCTAGGAGGAGTTCGTTAAAGTACGAAGTGTGCAAATCGTCCCAAAATGGCCACCAAATTGAAAATGGCGGACTTCCTGTCGAGTTGAGGGTATGGGTTCTTGAGGCTTTTGTGCGTCTTGACATGATACATGTCCCCACCAAATTTCGATCCATCTAGGTCAAGCGTGGGGCGGGGCTGCTTCGTTAAAGGTCACTTCCTGTCGCCAGCAGGTGGCGCTATGACTGCGGGTGAATGTCGGCATGTACATGTGTTCAGGGCGGGACTCTTGTGAAACGTGCAAAATTTCGTGCAGATCTGAGCACGTACACTGAAATTAGAACAACTTCCTGTTTCATGGCGAATCATCGGCGCCACCGGACCGCCCATTGACGAAACGCGCAGATAGCACAACTTTACATCGTCAATGCCTTTAGAAGGCACAGCAGAAATTTGAAGTCGATCCAACTAAATCCCTAGGAGGAGTTCGTTAAAAGTACAGAGTGTGTGAATCGTCCCAAAATGGCCGCTAAACTCAAAATGGCAGACTTCCTGTCGAGTTTAGGGTATGGGTTCTTGAGGCTTTTTTGTGCGTCTTGATATGATACACGTCCCCACCAAATTTCGTGCATGTAGGTCAAACGTGGACGAGGGGCTAATTTTTTCTAATTTTGTAGGTGGCTAGCGAGCCATTTTGCCCCTGCCGTCCGCTGAAACCCACAAAATACGAAATTTTTCACCAGTCCTGACATGCGTGCCAAATTTGGTGAGTTTTCGAGCATGTTGAGGCCGCGAAAATTGAGGCTACTTTGCAGAAAAAAGAAAGAAAAAAAAAAAAAATAATAATCCTTACAATTTCAATAGGGTCCTTCGCACGTTTCGTGCTCGGGCCCTAAAAAGAAATATAATCCTAACAGTTTCAATAGGGTCCTTCGCACGTTTCGTGCTCGGGCCCTAATAAGAAATGTACAGTATATAGGGTAGCTGTATTAGGAATGCAAATTACAATGTGATGTGCAATCTGTGCATATTAAGTGTGTGAATGTACAATTTACAATTATATTAACTAGCTTATGGGCCAGGCAAAAAGTGGTTTTCATTTCAGATGGGAGAGTTCTACTTGTTCAGAAAGCAAATTGATAGATCTATCAAAAACTAAGTAAAAAATATATAATATATTTTTAAAATTATTATTAACTCTTTTTTTGTTACTAAGAACAGCAAGACTTAATGTCTAATGTGTATGCACCACATGTTGCTGGCTGTACCTTGGTAATCTATTTTTGTTGATCCCATGGTAGTTTTAGGGTCACCTTTTCTTGATATTCTGTTTCCCTTTCCTTGTAACTCTAATTCTTTTCTCTCAGTATCTCATGATCTTTCTCTTTCTCTCTCAGTGTCTTTTCTCAGATCATGAAAGAATTCTTGAGCATCACACTGAAGCCACTAAAGTCCACATTCCCAGGGAAGTTGGACAAACAGGTAGATTGGAAGGGAGGAGCTGTTGGGAAGGAATTTGATGAGATCCTTGACATCATAAATGAGGTCTTTACTTTTAACATTGTTAGTTTAATGTTGTAGCATTCTGATATCTGTACTGTAAGATAATCTCTATTCCATATATTTGTAGGACAGCAGTACGAAGTCCTGAAGAGAAGCTGTGATCAGAGGCCTCATTCTCTACCTTGATGATAAGATAGAGGACTTAATTAAGGACTACCAGGTAAGGAAACATTTTTTTTCTGACCTCTCACCTTTTTATTAATGCCCACTGCAGGAATCGCAAATTTATTTCTTAATTTATAGATACATGACTCTCTCCACATAAATATTTTTCAATTCACAGAAGATAATTATTGTTACTGATATATTTCACAGGTTTGTGATGACAACAATGCTTCAGCCATCCAAGAGGCCCTCCCTTCATTTGCACTCAACATAGGAGGACTGAGGACTGAAAACACACTTGTAATGAAAAAAATCTGTTGTCATACAAAATGTTGTTTAGAGTTAAAGAAAAGTTGAAGAAAATGTATTTGTAATTGCACTTTTATTTTATTTGTGTGTTTGAGTGGAACTTTAATATCCTCTTCTTTTGGTTAGTTGAAAGTTATGAAATGTAAAAAAAATTGTATGATTTTGTGCTTCATGACTATAACTATAACGTTTTAAATATTTTTCCACATCCTTGTGGTATTAGTTATTTTTATAAACATCTACTCATCTTAATAAGACACTGTTCCCACTTTATTTTAGGTACCTGCAAAGGTGCATTGTTAATGGTTAATAAGTGCATAATAAATGAGTTATTAATCTAAATAAGACACTGTTCCCACTTTATTTTAGGTACCTGCAGAGGTGCATTGTTAATGGTTAATAAGTGCATAATAAAGGAGTTATTAATCTAAATAAGACACTGTTCCCACTTTATTTTAGGTACCTGCAGAGGTGCATTGTTAATGGTTAATAAGTGCATAATAAAAGATAAATTAGCCTTTGTAAGGGTGTAATATAAACCTCTTACAGTCTGATTACTGTCATTAAACCTCCTATTAACATTGATAAGTGGTCTATAAGCTGTTAACAAGTTTCTAATAAGTGTTCACAAATATCTTACAAGCAATAATAAACATGTTTTAGGACATTACTAACACTCATTAATTCTAATTAATGTTAATAAACATCTTATTAATGTTCATGAGGTATATATAACTTGTTAACACGTTTCTAATAAGAGGCTATAATTGTCTTATAAGCAATAATAAATGTCTTAATTATGCTTTAATTAACACTTATATTGACTTATTTATGTTTATAAGCATCCTATAAAGTCTTATTAGTGTCTTATTAACTGTTAATTACTGCCTATTACAAGCACCTTAAAATAAAGTGTTACCCAAATATCTTCTTACACTAGTGCACTCATTTTAATGTTCCAGTCAGAAGAACATTTTCCATCAAAGGGAAAACAAAATGAAGCCCTGAGCTGTGTGAGAGCACTTTAACTGAGCGGTGACAGCAGCAGTGTGACAGTTATGGGTTATTGCTTCATTTCATTACAGAGCAAAGAAAGTCAAGTAGCCTACGTTTTAAATGAATCAGTAGGCTAAACTGTAGGCTACAACAAACTAACAACAACATCATGAACACATTTAAATCATTGTGTTAGGCCGAGTGAAGAAGAACATGTAGTAGGCCGTAATAAAAGTTAAAAGTGATCACGCATAACAACGTGTGGTTTTAGTCCTGCTGTCAGAAATAGCATCATCCCGTCTGCCTCACATATTCCCGTATTCTGATCTGGACCTGCTCTGCAGAAACCAACCCGGTTCGGCACCTGATTTTCTGCTTTCCCCGGCTCAATCTCCCGTCCCTTCAGCCCTGCAGTAAATATTCCTCTTTAATCTAACTCCTTATTCTCTTAGTCCTGCACCAGGGTCTACTAGCCCAGACAGAACACAGTT
Organism: Lepomis macrochirus; assembly: GCA_024633595.2. NCBI lineage: Eukaryota > Metazoa > Chordata > Actinopteri > Centrarchiformes > Centrarchidae > Lepomis > Lepomis macrochirus. The sequence continues at coordinate 21,584,927 of JALXJV020000005.1, read as the reverse complement.
AAAACAAAGTGCTGCTAATAATAACTTGCTGGGCATTTATCCTTCTTTTGATGTTCTGCTTATATCTATAAAATACGTAGCTGCAGCTCGTGACAGCCAGCTAATCAGCAGACCTTTAAACAATCAGCATAATGTGACCGCTGTATCCAGGCTATAAAAGAATAACAGAACTATGTGTAAAAGAAAAAAAAGTGTGGCAACTATTTCCATTCAGGTTTTTGGTGTTGGGGTTTAAATAAATGACATTTCCACCATAAATAGATCCAGAAAAGAAGCCAGAAACTGGTGCAGAAAAATCCCCCCCAGTGTTGAAGCTAAACCTATGCTCATGCATTTCAACAACAAAATGACTTCATTAATTCATTTGTGTTTGTGCTGAAGCCTGATTTCTGTGTGATGGTGCTGAAACAAACTTGATGTGAGAGCAGCAGGAAGCTCTGTGGTATTTTTTGATCTTTAAGAAAACCCAGTGAGCTCTAACTGTCCGCTGTGACGAGTTATATGTGACAGAAATTTCTCAGTATTTCCTGCTGTCAGCTGCTTTATCAGATGCAGCCCACATGGATGAAGACGTGCCTACACTCATTATCTGACTTCTTCTATTTAATGTTGATACCCTGCTTATTTCTCACCATCGCTGAACCACTATCTCCTGATAAGAGGTTCTTATAGGTCACCTGGTCTCTGGACCCAGATATGAAGACTCAAAAGCACGACTCAGATGAGATGAAGTTAGAAAACATTTACCTGATCAATGTTCAGAGCAGAGGTCGGGGATCAAACAGATTTGAGTCAGGAGGCGTAGAAGGTCGGGTCAATCCCCATGGTCCTGAAGAGGGCAAATAAATTCTTTTTCCCAGGCTCCTCCAACGACGCTCAAACAGAATGTACAGAAGAACAAATTAGAAAAAGAGAATATAAGGCAGAAATAGTGCACAAGTTAAAACAAAGCAATAAAAAAGAACATAAAATGAAGCAGGCTGACAGGAGCATCTCAGAAAGTTAGAATATGCTGAGAAAGTTCATTTCTGTCTGTAATTTAAGTCAAAAAGTGAAACTTTTGAAAAAGTGAAATATTTCAGGTGATTTTTTCTTGTTCTAATCTTGATGATTACGGCTTACAGCTCAAGGAAATCAAACCTCCATATCTCAAACTACTAGAATATTAGAATAAAGAACGTGTCACAGCTCAGCCTGTGGAGCTGCTGTTATGAAGCCCAGGTTGCTTTGATAGCTGCTTCAGCTCGTCTGGATTGTTGGTCTGGTGTCTCTCACTTTCTTCTTGAACCCCATAGATTCTCTGTGAGGTTCAGGCCAAGCGAGTTGGCTGGTCACTCAAGTACAGTAACACCATGGTCAGCAAACCAGTTGCTAGTGGTTCTGGTCCTGTGGGCAGGTGCTGAGTCCTGCTGGAAAAGGAAATCAGCATCTCCATAAAGCTTGTCAGCAGATGAAGCATGAAGTCTCTAAAATCTCCTGGTAGACGCTGCTTTGACTCTGGACTTGAGGAAACACTGAGGACATGGCACCCAAACCAACACTGACTGTGGAAACTTCAAGAAACTTGGATTCTGTGCACCAAATATGTTGACTAGACATTAACGGACAACAGCGGTCACATTTAAATTCTTTGACAGAAGGGACAAGAGTTGTGTCTCTACCATCCCTACTTATTTCTGTGCCCTTAAACAAACTGAACAGCTACGAGGGGAAGCTCTCGATCGTCAACACCGCTGACTTACTTTGGCCATGTTCGCCGTTTTCAGTCCAAATATTAGCTGATTTGTTGCTAGAAACATCACCGGCGCCATCTTGATTTTTGTGCAATGAGCCTGCCGTCTCTCGCCTTTTTCTGCAGAGCAGGAGTGCTGCTTTGGAACACAGGGTCTTTTTCGTGGTCTAGTGGGCGACCCGTAGGAGCTACATAGACATCCAGGCGTCAAATGAAAGGTCTGCTCAAGCTGTTCTCAAGCTACAGGCCTGTAAAGCGTGGGAGTGCTTTTGGTGACAGGAATGTTGATGAATATTCACTGTTCTTATCAATATTTCAATGTTTTGTTATTTGGAACTTGGTTGTATGGACAGAAATAGTGTTTTAAAGATAACTCCCAATAAAAATCAACATTTCAGCTGTAAATATTTCCAAAATATGGACATTCGCCTGGAAAATTTAGAAAATGTTGTATGATAACTGTTGTATTAGTTTATTTTTATTAAAATAAATTACAGTTGTATTCCAGGTGTATTAGAAGATATTCACTTGCATTTTAATCTATCTGACAATGGTTTTGATGGTTTATTGTATTAAAAATTTACGATGGATTTATGTTCCTTATCATCTAACCTCTCAAAGGAGACCAGAATTATGCATCTAGGCCAAATGGTTGAGGAGTTATTCCTGATTCATGATGAGCTTTTGCTTTAACTCTTATAAACCAGTCTGCTGGATGGTGTTCTGTGTGTTCACATGTTGAACTCACCTACAGTAAACTGGTAAAATGAGTCCAGAGGGAGTTCACTGAGATGTTTCTGAGCTGATAGAAAGTTCTTTACAAAACAACCTGACTGTTCTTTCTGTCCACGGCTCTGCTCCAATCACAGGACTCCAGGCTGAAGGACGACACACCTCAACAGGTAAAGAGAGAAGGAAAAGAGAAATAAAGAGCCACAGAAGCAGAATCAGCATACAAGTTTCAGTTTGAATTCAATTCTTTACTGATGACTCTCTGCTTTCTGTTCAGAGCCTGATGAGGTCAGGTTGGTGGGAGGAGCCAGTCGCTGTGCAGGAACACTGGAGGTGAAACATCAGGGAGACTGGAGACCAGTGAGTGACTCTGACTCTCTCTGGACCCTGAAGACAGCAGCTGTTGCCTGTAGAGAGCTGGACTGTGGCTCTGCTGTTTCTGTAGAAGAGAGAAAGGAGTCCTCAGACAGACCTGTGTGGTGGATCAGGTCTGACTGTGTTCAGTCTGGATCTGCTCTGAGAGACTGTGCATCATCATCTTCCTCTCTCTCCATCCTGGATCTCACCTGCTCAGGTAAGCCCCAGATGTATAAAGATGTGTTCTGTTGTTAATGATGAACTGATGTTGGAGTTGTGCTGAGTCCAGTTTGAATCACTGAATTGTTGTTTCATGACATGTTTTTATTTGGTCTCTGGTGTCTTTTGGTGTTTTCCATCACCAGTACCAGCTCGACTTCGACTTCGACTCGGTTTGGCCGTGCCCCGTTTTCCATTGCAGATAGTACCCAGAGATAGTACCCCTCCATGTAGCTGAGTCGTCATAGCTGACGCCACACACAGCTGTCTCTTGGTTTAAGTTAAAAGGTTTGAACCTTCCTCAGAATGTAAAGACAGATAAGCGGTATGAAAACCTTCCAGCTGTGTTTTCCTCTGCCGTTGTTGCTGCAGCGTCTGTGTGACGGCGGGAGCAGAGGGCTCTGTGAGCGGGCGGCTGGCCGGCCTCACACGCTCCTCCAGCTGGTCGCCGCGAGGCTTCCCCGCCGCCGCATGGAGCTCCTCAACTCGAAAATATTCTTCACATTTTTGTTCCTCCATCACTTCTCGTAAAACTGTCAATATTGTAAATCTACACAGCTGATTTCTCACCTCAAAACTTCTCAGAAGTGGATTTAGTGATGAAATAACGTGTGAAAATGGTAAAATAATAAACTTCCTGTCGCTGGCCTCTGTCTGGTGCACACAATGATGATGCAGTGAATAGTGACGATTCTCTCTGACCAATCAGCAGCCTGCTGTGTTTTCACGTCACATTTTAGTATCGCCTCAGCTCGCTTGGAACCTCGACGGAGGTGATACCAAAAAAAGTACCTGGAAGCAGGTACAGGTCCAACTTTTCCACAATGGAAAACCAAACAAAGGCGAGTGGAGCAGGTACTGTGCAGTGGGAAAGGGGCTTTTATCTCTGTTTCATCTTCTATCAGTGTTTCCTCTATATGGATTCACCACCGATGAATCACGACCGCCGCTCCTAAAATTTCCCACGGTCATTAAACTATGCTCTACAGATGTTGTCACTCTCACACTGAGCAGCACGGCAGCACTCGATGCTCGGCTCGCTTCCTCTCCTCGTTCTCTGCAGAACATACGTGACAGATGGTTATAAGAGCAGCGTGACTCTGAATCAGGAGGTGCGTGCGGCGTTTGATCGTCCGGCGGCAGGAAGTGGCGGTGAACGCGAGCGGAGGAAAATATTGTGTCAGTAAATGTTCGGTGTCTGTTACAGTGTGTCAGCTTCTACAGACCAAGAAAAGTCTGTTGTTTCCCAGCTGCTGGAAAAGTGAAGCCGGTTAGCGCTAAGTTAGCTAACATCTCCCCTTCAGACTGCAGCTGAGCAGGAAGCTTCTCCAGCAGCTACAGAGCTGCTATGGACCTGAACATTAGCTCAGTTTATAGAAAGGAACTGGAAGCTGGATTTTATTACTGCCTACTTGTCCAATGTTGAGAACATCAGGTCCAACCTGAGACTAAACTGACGTAGCCTGCAGCTCTGTCCTCTACAGACTGATTCCATTATTTTTCAGTTTCAGATGCAAGCAGCATACAACATCATTTATACAGTATGATATACAGTATGAAGATAAGATGAACTGGATCGTATTCACAGGAGGTATAAACCCTTTTCCATGTGTCTATTAAAAGTAAAATAAGCCAAATGTCAGGGAAATGACTTTACTTAGATTGAAGGACTGCAGTTGTACAGTGAAACACCTTCCTACCTTTCTGAGAGGAAGTCTTCTTCAGGTGGTATAAAACATTTCTCCTGAAGTTCTGATTTGAGTTGTGGACAGCTATGACCACATGAATTAAACAATGGAACATTTCACTGCCCAGGTCAGCTGTAACACAAGGCTTGTTCATTAGACTACATGCTGTACAGTATTTGTACAGGACAGATTTTGTCCCAGGATTTATTTGCATTTCTTCTTCTTCATTGCATGATTTAGAATAATAAGTTGAGAAATGGCTCTGAGTTCATCCTGCACTGCAGCAGCTGATAAAGCCCATTTAATCCCTAAATGCTTTTCATCTATGCAGGCTGGAGCGGGAAACAACTCACCTTTCTCAGGTTGTACAGTAATGTCACATGAAGGTGGATCAAACACAGCTAATCTTAAATGTCAAAGCAGAGAGGAGCCTAGTAGGCCTATTTATTTTCATTCATCACACCAGATGAATAAACTATGAGACAGTTGTAAAAAATCTTGAATGTTCTCCACTTATCCTGTAGTTACACAGTCATCGTTCTCCCATGCACAGTAACGATGAGATGTGTGCTGTTCTCCCATTCTTCCTCTGTATCTACACATGAACAACAAGGCATGTAAGGGGTAATATAAAGGAATTTATTTTAGTATTTGGGGATTATTTTCTTTATTGCTCTCCTTCTCCTCCTCCTCCTTCTTTTCCTCTGATGAACATGGTTCTGTTCTCCACGTGCCTCCTCCTGTCTTCTGTGTAAGACATAGAAGTGCAGTAACTAGCCTTCATTAAATCATTTCGACTGGTGAAGTGCAGTAAAGTCACACACACATAAAACTCGGCTTAATAGCAATCACATTTAACAGAAGTGTAAAATTCTTCTTCATGGTAACTGTCAAGCTAAGTTTATTTGTTAGTCAGCACCACTAGCTTAAGAGCTTTAGCCTATATGATATTAACACCACATAAATTATAACAGACTTTTACTCTCCTCATAGCTTAACAAATTACATGTATTGTTCATAATATTTCTTACTCAGCGCGCTGGTTAAGTCACTGCATCTCCTGACACAACACCACGGTTGAATTTTCACCCTGAATGGCGTTTTTGTTGAAACAGCAGCTGAAAACAGCAGAGCAACGAGCTGCTCCGCGTGGGAGCATTTACCGTAAATACTGGAATAGGAGTGCCCTCCAGATTTAGCTGCAGCTAACTGATGTGTCTCTCAGACACAACAGCAGAGGCGGACTTACCATTAGGCAAAGGTCAGCAATTGCCTTAGGCCCCAAGCTACCAAGGGCCCCATAAAACGCCTCATAAACTTATGGTTACGATTTGTTGTCTTACTTTTCACCAATTAAGTATATCTCTAAACATCGATGCGCTAAAGTGCTATCCAATTTAATTCATGATGAGAAACTCCCCCCAAGTGCCCACTACATTGGACTATTCCATTATCCAACTGCGCATCTGCGTGTGTGTTTTTAAACAAACAGCTCAGCATGCTGTGAGCTGTAGGCTACAGACGGGTGAAAAATGAAGCGAAGCTACCGAAGTGGTTCTGAAAAAAGGAAGAAGCTGGAAGCAGACAATTTTTAGCAAAACTTCCAAAGGTAACAACCTTTTTCATGACGGCTACTGACAACACTAACATTAATGTTACTAAAGAGCAGCAAGAAGCCGGTGCTTGCGCTAGCAAAGCTAACACTGATGAAGAGGAGCTACCCAACGGCAGTGTCACCCCAGGTTGCTCAAGCGATGCGGGGCTGTCAAGTGTCCCGTTTTGACCGGGAAAGTGAGTAAACCTCACTCCCCGACACATTAAGAGACGCACTGGGGACCGACGCTAGCACCGATACATTTTAGCCTCCTTGTCACTGTGTCTGCCTCCCGTACCCGAGGTTGCCGGTTCGAGTCAGGACCATGCAGTAACTTACGTACTCAGGGTCAGCGGGTTACACTGGTTAGAAACATAGACTGTATAAAAAGGTTAGAAATCGTGTCCTATTTTTGCCGGCGCTGCAAAACGTCACCAGGACACATGACATTAAAAACTCGCGGGAGCAAGGCCACTGCAGGCGCCGAGTCCGGTGGCTGCAGTTGCTGTTTTCAGGCTGCACAAAGTTGGAACCACACTATTGCCTGGTCTCGCGGCATTTTTCTTTGCAATGGCAGCCAGATCAGTCATTGATCTCAGCTCACAGTGAGCTCACGCAGGTAGAATGTGTCCAACTTTACGGCGCCGTTTTTATACCCCGGCCCTGCAGTCACCTGCAGCTCACGTTAGACTATGAAGTCGGCGAAAGTCAGCCGCCGTCATCTCGAACACACCTATACCCAATCTGAGCTCTGCCACTAGCCTCGCGATAACTGCCACCTGCAGGTAGACGTTGGACAACAGAACTCTCTTGGTTTCCGGTTTGAGTGCACGCTGGCGCGTTTAGCTGCCGCTACTCGCCGGTGAATTTTAATGTTTTAAAGCTTCGTTTCTGTACTAGTATTACTGGATTATGGATTTTCACTCACCCAACCACTGATACTTAGTGAGAGGATAAGTATTTACCCTCGGCTTTTACTCTGTTCTGATCCTGAAACTGTTTACCATGTGGACCAACGCTATTTACGTTTGGTTTGCACTCATCTGGATTTTACTAATAATCCTCCACCAACCTGCTGCTGGTCTGTACCAGTATACAGTCGCCGAGCTCCTCTGGATTCGCCATCTACCTGGATCTCGATCGGCTCCACTACATCCCGATGTGGACAGTGCTCATCCTTTCCGCCGGAGATACATCCATCGCGGGTCACGTAGGAACTATCACTATGGAAACTCCACTGCAATTAAATCCCTCTGGTCCACTTCTCGTCGTACTCACAGGAATTCCAGCCGGGTAGTTAATCAATCTTCGCTGGCCAGCCTAGCCAGGTCGGCCAACACCACGTATGGATGTGGCAACACTACTGTCAACTTTGGCTTCCTCAATATCCCTCTCTCACTGGAAAGGGTCACTTCGTTCACGATCTTATCAATGACCGTGACCTTGATTTTATGTGCTTATCTGAAACCTGGCAACAGCCAAATGACTTTTCCCAAATTAATGACGCTACTCCTCGGGGATTTGTTTACCTTTGCAAACCTCGCGGCTCTCGCGGAGGAGGTCTCGCGATAATCCATCGTGAGAAATGGAAAGTCTTGCCGGTCTCTGTTCCTGATTTTAATTCGTTCGAGTCTTTGGTTTTTAAATTACAAGGACCCACCCCAACGATCATCACATCAGTCTACCGTCCCCCCTAAGCCGCATAAGGACTTTCTGCTTGAATTTTCGAATTTGCTCACTCATTTATCTACACTTTCATCTAATGTAATAGTGCTTGGGGACTTTAACATACATTTGGACAATAGTAATCTTCCTCTCACTAAAGAGTTTTTATCTTGTCTGGACAGCTTTGGATTTGGTCAATACATTAACTGTGCAACTCATTCCAAAGGTCATTGCCTGGATTTACTTTGTTGCTCTGGCCTTACTCCTTTTAACTGTGCAGCTGATGAGCTCCTTATTACTGATCATTTCTTTATTTCTTTTAGTGCTGCACTTCAGCTCTCCTCTATCAAACCAACCCGGTCTATCTCGTTTAGGAATATCAAGGACATCAATCCTGATACTCTCTCCTCCTGCATTGATAATATTCCCCTGCCGGTTGAAAATTCTTTACCCGATGACTTGGTTACTCACTATAATGATCAGTTAGCGTCTATTTTAAACTCACTTGCTCCCGGTTAAAACTCGTCTGGTTTCTTTTTCACAGTCAGCTCCCTGGTTCACCCTTCAACTGCGGACTCTGAAAACTAAATGCAGAGTGCTTGAGCGCGCCTTTACAGGAAAACAGGTCTTGCTATCCACAGAGATATGTATAAAGCTAATTTATCTCATTACAAGGACTCAATTACACAAGCTAAATCACATTATTACTCTGTTTTGATCAATTCCAATAGAGGCAACACTAAGTCACTGTATTCCATACTAAATAAGATTCACCAGCCACCTGATTCTCTTCCTTTGCACATGTATTCTACTGCTACTTGTAACGACTTCTTGACATTTTTTAATGATAAGATTCATAACATCCACTGTCACTTTGATCCTAACATTCTTTCATTTTCCTCATATGATTCTCCTCAACCATTACAATTACTATCTACTTTTCAACTTCCCAGTCCCTCTGAGATTGCTGAAACAATTTGTAAGTCAAAGCCTTCTACCTGTTTGTTAGATCCCCTTCCCACTAATTTGGTTAAATCCTGCCTCCCCCTCCCTCCTTCAACTTATTTCCATCATTATACGTGCATCTCTTACTACTGGCATCGTTCCTTCACTATTCAAAACTGCTGCTGTCACTCCGATACTCAAAAAGCCTGGTTTGGATCCAAACATTCTCAATAACTTTCGTCCCATTTCTAATTTACCTTTTATTTCTAAAATTTTAGAAAAAATTGTTGCTGCTCAACTACATAACCATCTCACCCATAACTCTCTTTATGAACCTTTTCAGTCTGGATTCCGCCCACTACATAGCACAGAAACTGCACTCCTTAAAATAACTAATGATCTTCTCGTTGCAGCAGATTCTGGTTTGTTATCCATCCTGGTTCTCCTTGATCTGAGTGCGGGGCCTTTGACACAATTTCTCATTCCATTCTCCTTCATAGGCTATCCTCCATTGGTATTGTTAACACCCCTTTACATTGGTTTCAGTCTTACTTATCTGGCCGCACTCAGTTCATCACTATCAAATCTTTCAGCTCCCAGCCGTCTCTAGTCACCTCAGGAGTGCCTCAGGGCTCTGTCCTGGGGCCTCTCCTTTTCATCACATACATTTTACCACTTGGCAATATTTTCCGTAGATTTAACATTCAATTTCACTGTTTCGCGGATGACACCCAGCTCTATCTTTCCAGTAAACCAAATTCCATATTTCCCCCCTCTTCTCTCATCTCCTGCTTACAAGAAATAAAATCCTGGCTAAGCTCTAATTTCTTAAAATTGAATACAGATAAAACAGAACTCCTTGTCATTGGCTCTAAAAATACACTCTCTAAATTTGACAGCTTTTCTCTCACTATTGACGATACCGCTGTTTCCCCTTCCCCCCCCGGGTCAAGAGTCTGGGTGTCATCCTCGACAGCACACTATCGTTTCAATCTCACATAAATAGCATCACACGGTCAGCTTACTTCCATCTTCGCAATATTAACCGTCTCCGCCCCTCTCTTACTATTGACTCTGCTTCCATCCTTGTTCACAGTTTGGTTACTTCAGTATTGACTATTGCAACTCGCTTTCTTTGGTCTCCCTCACAAAACCCTACATAAGCTTCAGTTGGTCCAGAATTCGGCAGCACGTGTTATAACCAAACCTTCTTCTTTTTTTCATCATATTACTCCAATTCTTCAACAATTACATTGGCTGCCAGTTCAACGTAGAATTGAGTTCAAAATTCTCATGCTTACTTATAAGGCCATCCATAATCTTGCTCCTCCTTATATCTCGGACCTCCTTCATGTTGTTACTCTGCCTCGTACTCTCCGTTCTTCGTCTTCTATTCATCTTTCTGTTCCTTCTGTCCGACTCAGTACTATGGGGAGCAGAGCCTTCTGTTGCTCTGCACCCAAACTGTGGAACTCTCTTCCATCTCACATTAGGAACGTTAACTCACTCACAGAATTTAAATCCTTACTTAAGACCTATCTGTTCAAAATGTCTTATTCATTGTGAAACATCCGTTGTCCTGTTTACTTGTATCTGTGTTATATTCTGTTTTATTTTTATTTATTTTATTTTATTTATTTATTTATTTATTTATTTATTTATTTATTTTTTTCAGACATACATGATTTTTTTATAATCTTGTATATCTGTTGTTTTTACTTTGTACAGCGACCTTGAGTGTCCAGAAAGGCGCTTTTAAATAAAATTTATTATTATTATTATTATTATTATTATTATTATAGAACTGTTTGCGCTCTACTCTCATGTAAAATGAACCACTCTGGCCCCGCCCACAAATACACTCCTTCCAAAACAGTCTTAAAGAAGCAAAGTCTGCAACAAATTTACAATAAAGAACAGTACAATAGTAAAAAAGTACAATAACTCACTAAAAGAGTAAAGAAAAGTTATGTGAAATTAAAAGAAAAGCAATATGAAATGAAATGTGTGGAATGAAAATAAAATGTAAATGTAAAGACAAGCAAAGTTAAATGAACAGAAAATATGCAAATAAGCATTTAAATAAATGCTCTTCATATTTACCCTTTTGTGTTTTCATTTAGGCTGTAACACCTGTCTTAAAATGTAAGGGATACTGGAGTTTGGTTGGGGTGGTGGGACTGCTCGCGGTGGGCGCCGGAAAATTTCCCTCATTTTCAAATCCAAAACTTGACAGGTACTTAGTACGTCTTTCTCAGATAAATAAGGACTGAAAAGGGGAGAACAAGGTTTGTGGAGGGCCCCATGCCTGTGTTTGCCTTAGGCCTCAAAATGACTAAATCCGGCCCTGCACAACAGCTCACTTTCCTGCAGTTCTGTGTCCGTATAAGTCACTACATGAAAACTGTGTAGGTCAGAGTGTCCACATGAAATGCATAGAGAAATGTAAAAAGGACAGGCAGAAATAAAAACCAGGGGTGAAAATAAATAGGGTAGAAAATGCAACAGAAGAATAAAACAGACAAAAATATTAAAACACACACGTAAATAAATACATTTAAAAAAGAAGTAATTAATAAATAAAGTTGGAGATTAAAACAGACAATAAATAAGGTAATTATTACAAAGGTGCATAAATAAAGAAGCTAATTAAAATGCACATATACATTTATGTCTCTTTGTATAATTTATTTACTGCCTACATTTATTTATTTAGTTTATTTTTGTGCATTTAATCAGTTGCTTATTTATTTATTGAGCATTTATATATTTCTGTATTTATTTCTGAATTTGTCAGAATCAGTGCTCCATAAAAACATGCTGTGCCATCACTGTAAAATCAGTGTGGAGCAACAGAACCAACCAAATGACTTTCTCCAGATCTGAAGGTTGGAGTTCCTCCAGTAGATCTTTGGCTGTTTATTTATCATCTGCTCCAGCTTTTCCAACTCTTTGTTCAGAGATATGGTGAAAATAACGGCCCAAGATGATGTGAAATTGTTACGGTGGATGTGGGTTGAGCAGGTTGTAGGACCCAAACGCAGGATGCAAAGCAGAGGAGGTACGATCCAAAAGGTGATTTATTAAACAAACAAAAAGCGAGCACACTTACATAGAGAGTGGCTGAGTCCATAAAAAGCCAAATGACAAACGAAACAAAAATCCAACTCAGGTAATCCAAAACACATAGAGCAGAAAATAGCAAGAGGAGACAGGGAGACTGAAACCACGACTGACGGGGGTAACATCAACAATGACCGGACAATAGTAATAATAATAATAATAATAAATTTTATTTAACAGGGCCTTTCTAAGCACTCAAGGTCGCTTTACAGATAATAAAAACAGGTACAGGGAACAAAAAAGTATAAAAACAGTTGGAAAAGGACAAGAACAGTGTATTACAAATAAGCAAGCTGGAACAGGTGGGTTTTGATTCTGGTTTTAAACAGGGGGGAGAGAGTCAATACTGCGGGTTATATGATGAAAAGAGGGGGTTGTGGTGATGACACGAGCTGCTGAGTTCTGAAGAAGTTGGAGTTTATGGAGAGATTTTTGAGGGAGGCCAAAAAGAAGAGAGTTGCAGTAATCAAGGCGGGAGGTGATGAGGCTGTGGATAAGGATGGAGGCAGTGTGAGTGGTAAGGGAGGGACGGAGGCGGTTAATGTTGCGAAGGTGGAAGTATGCAGACCGGCAGATGTTATTAATGTGTGACTGAAAGGATAGGGAGGAGTCGAGGATTACGCCCAGACTCTTGACCTGAGGGGAGGGGGAGACCAAGGAATTGTCAATGGGTAGTGTGAAACTATTGATTTTGGAAAGGGTGGATTTGGTGGCTACAAGGAGGAGTTCAGTTTTATCACTGTTTAGTTTAGGGAAGTTTGAGGTGAACCAGTCTTTAATTTCAAGTAAGCAGTTAGTGAGGGACAAGGGGGGGAGTGAGGAGGTGGGTTTGCTGGATAAATAGAGCTGGGTGTCATCTGCGTAACAATGAAAATGAATGTTGAATTTGCGGAAAATATTGCCAAGGGGAAGTAGGTAGGTGATGAAAAGGAGGGGGCCAAGAACTGAACCTTGAGGGACACCAGTAGTGACAGGGGAGGGGTGGGATGTGAAAGATTTGAGTTGAATAAACTGAGTGCGGTCGGAGAGATATGAGTGGAACCAGTCAAGAGGGGTGTGGGAGATGCCAAGAGAAGAGAGTCTATTGAGGAGAATGGAGTGAGAAATGGTATCAAAGGCCGCACTAAGATCGAGGAGGATGAGGATGGAGATGAGTCCGGAATCAGCAGCTATGAGGAGATCGTTGGTGATTTTTATTACAAGGACTGATGTCAGGTTTAGACACCTAAAATATCAAACAAGGAAGAAAGACAAGAGAGTTAATAGCTTTTTACTCGCGAGGAGAACGGACAGAGATGTACTCAGTTACAAACTCCTACCGCTCTGAGGCATCCCTGCCGCTTCCTCTCTTTTTATTATTATGAACAAGGAGGTCCCTAGTTACATACACATTGCTGCTACATGGGAAAAGGGAATAAACAAGGCAAGGCAAGGCAAGGCAAGTTTATTTGTATAGCACATTTCAACAACGAGGCAATTCAAAGTGCTTTACATAAAACATAAAAGCAACAGGGAAAATATAATAAAAGTTAAAAGTTACAGTGTTAAAAGTTACAGTGTTACAATCATGGTTACTAAAAACAAAGAAAAAGAAAACAGTACAGTAAAAGATACAGTGCAGTGTAAATTATCAATAAAAAGAAAAATCTTAATTAAAAGCAGTGGTAAAAAGAAAGGTCTTCAGTCTTGATTTAAAAGAACTGACTGTTTCAGCAGACCTGCAGTTATCTGGGAGTTTGTTCCAGATATACGGAGCATAATAACTGAACGCTGCTTCTCCTTGTTTAGTTTTGACTCTGGGGACAGAAAGCAGACCTGCCCCAGACGACCTGAGAGGTCTGGATGGTTCATAACGAAGCAGAAGATCAGAAATATATTTTGGTCCTAATCAACAAGGACATGAACTTGAACTTGAGACAGTTAGCTGTTTTGGTTCTTGCTTCTTTGGGTGTCTGGCTCTGTGACCCATCCACTGCAGGTTTCCTGTGAACAAACTCAAATATTCATATTAAAATACAATGCTTATATTTCCATAAATGTATTTCCATGTACTGAGTAAATATGAGATAACTTATATACATAAAGATTCCAACATTTCCCTCCTGTTTATCACATATTTGCTCAAATTCTCATTTCACTTAAGTCAGTCACTTCTGTTAAGATTTTCGACTGCAAGATCATTTTTATAAGCTCCAATATGCTTACACTCAGAGTTCAACGTTACAGGTTAGAGGAGACTCGTTCATAATCTCCTGGATAAGAAAACAAATCTGGTATTTTACATAATGGATCATTGTCTTCATTATCAGCGTCATCATCATTGAATTGATCCATTTCACTCAACAAAGGATATAACTGAGCCACTCTGTGCTCCATAGGTGATATGGCTGTGGTAATGATACGGTGTACCAGTGTTCTAAGACAAGGAATAAAACAACAACCACACAAGGTCAGAATAGTTGCAAATACAGTTATAGACACCAAAGCGGAGGTTATCAGAGCTTCCCATTGACCAAACACACCTGACCAGGAGCCCCACAGTGAATTATCTATTCCTGAGTGCTCTTTCATTTTCCCGTTAAGGGATCGGAGTCCTGCAATGGCTTTAGTGAGGCTGCCATCTGCAGCCGTATTGTTAGGAATGAACGTGCAGCATTGCTCTCCGAACATCGCACAAACACCTCCTTGCTCTGCTAGTACCATATCTATGGCTATTTGATTCTGGAACGCCATGAGGGAGGTGGCAGCAAGTTGGTCATGAATTGCCTCAAAACCGCTCTGGGTCCAATTTCCTAGTTTCTGAACGTTGTAGTGGATGTAATTTATTCTGTCTACATTTTTATTAGTTGTACACCACCAACAGAGTGCTGATTCAAATCCAGATAATATTTTATTTGCTAAGTTATATTCATCAGGAACCCCTCTAGGAACTCCAATAGCATCAATATAAGTAGGATCTGTTATAGATAGCCAAGGGGTATTATCCTGGATGCTTCTCTTCTTATGCAGCCACTGATGTGGCATTACACTCTTCAAGTCAATGATTAAACTTGCAACTGTCATTGGATATACTGAGACTGGTAAGATCAGTGTCACTAGTGTACAGAGTCCTGTCACATCATGTGGTAATTTATCAAACAACTTATCATCTCCACACCACCACCAGATGTCTCCTCTAGAGATCGGTCTGAATGTAGTTTTCACAGGTACTATAACAGTACACCAGTCTTTGGATAAATTACCCAATTTAATACCTGTCCCTGTCACATTTATGCATGTAAAGTTTCCACATGCTACCCTTTTAGAGAATAGGGGTTTTCTTTTGTCTGCTGCAACAACAGGGAACACCGAATCCCATCTCTGGCAGTCTTTCTTGGGATTGGTCTTATTCATTAATTCAATAGTACAATTGTCTTCTACAGATGCTGGAATTACCTGTAGTAATGGTCTAGGTCCCAAACACACTACGCAATTTCCTTTTGTCATGTTACCCACTTGCTGGGACCATTCATCAGCTGTTTTTGGTGTGTCAATAATGCGTATTCCGCCTTTCATTGACACAGGGGATAAGGAGGATTCTGTAATGTTTACATTATTCACCTCACATATGTAAACGACAAATTTTGGGTCATGTCCTGAACTAAAAGCCCATAACAGGAATCCCCAACAACTGGTTGGTGATCTTCCCGTGGAACTATAGGAAGGCGGCGTCAACGTATTACATGTCAAATCTACTGTTAACAAGAGTCCGGTGTTTGTGTGTGTCAGTTTAAGCAGTTGTCTATGGTGTTGTGCATATTCAGTAGTTGCCCAACAAGGTGTCCAGTCATCATTTTCATCTGCTACTAGAGTCGGCCATGATGTATCTTTTAGATCATTTGTCATATACCATGTATTAGCACTATAATCACTACCTTTAGCATTTCTACTGGTAAGGCTAGAAAATGGAAGCACTACAGAAACACTGGTATTATATTACTATTTTTCTATAATAATTATTTCCCTGGCAGAAGTGTGTTTCTTACGTGGCCAAAAGTAGGACCTCCAGGGAGATCACCACTAACATGCGCCACACCTTAAAAGTCATCTCACTGCTCTTACTCCCAAATAAGGTCAGCAGCCCGTGGGTTTCTTCACTGACTTTCGGGCCTATCCAGGTTCTAAACACCTGAATCCGTCCTATTATCAGACTTTGGCTTGCTTCCCTTGTTGGAGCTTGAGTCAGTAGAAATGACCTTTTTAATTGCTGTTTTTCTAATATCTTTCTCATATAATCAGCCAGACATGACTCATCATCGTCTCCCACTGATTTTTAAACTGTGGTAGTCTATTAGTTTAAATTAGTCTATTAGTTTCATATGGAGTTAATTCTGTTGTCCATCTTTTGAAACATAACTCCTATTTTTTCAATTAATTGGTTACAAAGTGTGTTCCGTTATCACTATAGATCTTTTCTGAAATGCCATATCGTGGAATAATATCTTTACACAATGCTTTTGCTACAGTTAGTGCATCTGGATGTTGAGTAGGAAAAAGTTCTATCCATTTGGAAAAGGCATCTATTATATCTATTATCACTAGACAGTATTTTTTTTCCTTCACTCTTATTTAGTTCTATGAAGTCCATGTGTATTGCTTGAAACGGATACTGAGGCTCAGGGAACCGGCCTCTTCTTGGTCTTAGATTCCCCTGTGAGTTATGTTTAGCGCAAATCAGACATGCTGGGTTTTGTTTTTTTTGTTTTTTTTCTGTACCTGAGTCACCATCCCTCCTGTTGAGACATGAGTAACCCCATGGCTCAATATGGCTGCCCATTTAAATAGATTCTTAGGTAAAATTGGTTTGTTGTCTGGTCATACATACAGATCATCTTTCAATTGTGCACCATTACGTAACCAAACATCTTTTTCAAACTGGGGACTTTGTTGTTGCATTTCTTTAAGGGTTGATTGATCTATGTCTGTGTGTTCTGTCATTACAAGAACATCTTGTTTCCCTGTAGCTGCTGCTTTAGCTATTTTATCCGCAAAAGCATTTCCAAGAGACACCTCATCAGGGATGCCTGACATAGCTGAAGTTTATTTTTGCTCACTTTGTGACCTTACTTTACCAAATGCTGCAGTAATGCTATTGTATCTGTCATACAAGTTTCTTCATCTGGAGATGCTAACAAAACATCATCTACATAAAGTAAAATTTGACTATTACCAATGTTGAAATTTAGCCATACTAGCACTCATAACTTGGGAATAGATGGTTGGACTTTCGCAGAAGACTGGAATATTACAAGGAAAGTCTTCACATCTTATTATTACTATTGCTTTAAGTAAATCTTCTATTACTGGTTTATTCCCTCTTGTGCATCCTGTTTTAATGGTATTGTCTTATGCGAGGCCTATAATCTGATTTTGGTCTTATTTTTACAGGTACTGCTCCTTTTACTAGGCCTACATCACTAGGTCCCTTAGACCATACTTCTTCATCCCAGAAGAAGTCTTGTAACAAATCCTCATCTTCCTGTGTTAACACCATTAATTCTCATGTGTTTGAACTGTGGAATCTTTCCACTGCATGTTTTGCTTTTATACAGAGAAATGTGTGGTGGTACTCTCATTCTGTAGAACTGCATGATTCTATAATTATATATTTTATATATTTAAAGTCACTCCTGTAACTGATGTGCTGTCTGCATCAGAATAAATATAATTGATGGTAATTTTAGTAGGAGTAACTTGTGTCAGGCTTTTCTCATAGTCTCTATCTGGGCCTGCTGTGTTTTTGTACCACATTGTGATATGCAAATCATCCACTGACATTTCACTTTGTATTTCAGATTATTACTATTTTAGATATTGCATTTCTTCCTTGATTTAACAAAGCTGTGGCAGTTTTTTTTGTTTTGTGGTGATTTGTCTGGGATGTCAAAAGAATAGTAGTATATTGGTTCTCCTATCCCTTGGAGTACACATATGTCCCCTTGCAGCAGTTCAGCTTTTCTCTTTACCACAATCTCTCCCTCATCTGATGGTATTAGTGCTAATCCTAGCAATAAAAGACCATCTCGTCCTAACAAATTTACTGGGCATTGTGGAAACATTAAGATGGACATCTGGCATGACAGACCCTCAGGATCTCGCATCCACACGGGTTCAGATTCAGGTACCTCAGTCAGTTTTCCACTGGCTGATCGCACCATAATTTGCTGGCCACTAAGTTTAGAATTCGGTATTGGTTCATTGCAGGTGGTCCTGCATGCTCCAGAATCACACAAAAAGGTAATAGGTTTCCCATTTACCAACACTGTTACTTCAGGTTTAACACTGTCTATCGCTAAAAGATCCTGGTAATTTATCATGACATCCTCATTATTTATTTCAATAGGTTCCATTGACTCAGGAGTTATGTTTGATTTGTTTTCTGACCCTAGTCATGCAGATACATCGTTTTTCTCTGGGCAGTTTCGCGCAAAGTGTCCTTCCTTTCCACAATTCCAACATCCTGTCATATCACGCCTATAGTTTCCTCTTCCTCTACCCCTCTGTCCTTTGCGACCTCGTCCTCTGCCCCTAAATCCCCCTCTTCCACCATTTGCCTGGTAGTAAATCTCTTCTATGGCCTTTTTTACATCCTTCATTGTCCATGTCCTATAGACTAGGATGGTGGGATCATTTGCTCCTTCTCCCATGTTGGGATTTGCCACTTTTATCATTGGACGTACATCAGCTGGGTCTGGACTCATTTTTAACACTGTTGGTGCAGAGGGTATCGGAGACATGACTTTCTCTATTTGTTTTGACCAAATGAAATCAACTGGTCCAGCTGCTCTGGTTTGTCTATGGGCAGGTTCATCATATTTAGGTGGCAGTTCTGTTTGTAGGTCGGGGTATAATGTTGGAGCTGGTCCAGCCTGTGCTGCTGCTCCTTCTACCTCATCCTCATCTCCTTCCTCCTCTCTCTGCGGTCTGTGTCTACGTTTCATCATCCTCTTGTCTGTGAAACAGCACTTGCTCATTTCCTTTTTTATCATTATTTACTTTTTCTTTAGTTCGTCTACTTCCCTCTTCTTGTTTATTTGCTATTTGTTTCCAGAAATCAATACTATTCCAACCTGCTCAATAATAACATAGTATAATATTATATAACAATAATATAACAACAATAATAACCGGCTTTTATTTATTTATTTTTTTCTTCGAGTCACTCTGTGTATTCTTTATTATGGCATCTTGTAATTCAACTAATTTTTGGGTATTGAGGCGTCCCTCAAACCCATAGTCATTTATCCATTTGTCAAGATGCTCTACATGTTTTGGATCTAATTTTTCAACATACTTCCAGTCTTTGCACGTTAAATCTTCCTTAGTTAAAAGTCTACTTCCCCTTGTCCCTTTTTGTAAAATTTAGTCCAACTTTTCAACACCTAGGGTGTTCTACCGTTGGTGATTTACCCAGCAGGACAGTAATAAAATACCTGTCGTGGTAATTCTCACTCCAACTCTCACGAGTGGAGAATTCTTGCCTCTGCATCCACGTCAGTTTTACTGTTTACACCCCCACTGCTTTCTCTGGAAATAGGCTCCTAGTGGAACTTCTTCCCCTCTCAGTCATACATTGCTCTCTTCTCACGAAATTTTACGGTATCCAGTTGGACTCCGCCGTCCAGTTTTACACGGAATTTATTTGGATCCCCAGTAAGCCTTCGTCGACCCTCGAAGACCCTACAGTCCTCTTTTCGGTGTTTATAGGCCACTTCCTAAGTGCCTTTCAGGACTCCGCAGCCCTATTTTACCTGTCAGTGCCTAGGATTCACAGGGTTTTCTACAACGCGTTTTGACCCTCAGTCACGCTTGTATTTTAACCAAAAGCCTACTCACCACTGTTGTCTCTCTCTCCTTCGGATTACCGTCAACCGTCAGATCCCAGTCAGCGAGCTGAAACTCGGTCCTGGAAAAGGATCTATTGCCGTAGCCACGGTCTTTCCCGGTTTCTAACTCGCCCACTGGAAACCTCGGGTATCTTGGTGTCCGGCTCGAAGGACCAAATAAATGTCAGGTTAAGACACCTATAATACCAAACAAGGAAGAAAGACAAGAGAGTTAATGGCTTTTTACTCGCGAGGAAAACGGACAGAGATGTACTCAGTTACAAACTCCAACCGCTCTGAGGCATCCCTGCCGCTTCCTCTCTTTTATTATGAACAAGGAGGTCCCTAGTTACATACACATTGCTGCTACATGGGAAAAGGGAATAAACAAGGACATGAACTTGAACTGTGAGACAGTTAGATTAGCATATGTTGTTATGGCTATGGTGCTGTGCAGAATGTTCCAGAAACTATGTAAAACAGCTGCATATCAGTAGCTGTTTTGGTTCTTGCTTCTTTGGGTGTCTGGCCCTGTGACCCATCCACTGCAGGTTTCCTGTGAACAAACTCAAAGATTCATATTAAAATACAAGGCTTATATTTCCATATATGTATTTCCATGTACTGAGTAAATATGAGATAACTTATATACATAAAGATTCCAACAACTGAACAAAAACACCATACATTTATACACAGAGGTAACGAGCAGGGCGGGAGCAACACAGGTGAGGGACATGAGGAGTTAAGGGAGACAGGAAACAAAGCAAGACAACACCAAACACTGAGGACTACAAAATAAAACAGGAAGTAAATCTGGAGACAATACACAAGGATAACTGGGACAAAATACAGAGGAAACAAAACTCAGCAATAACAACTTAAACAAGAGCACAGAGGCAACAAGTAAAATACTAACACAATAACAAAACATCATATTTAATCAGAAGGACATAACAGAAATTACATATTTTTCATTGAAAACATTCTTTTCTTGGTGGAGGACCCCCAACCCCCCGACCAAAACATTCATCTAAAGCTCACATTAAACTGGGAAAACACTGCCGTTTGAAGCTATTCTAAGGTGCATCGCATGCTCATGGACACAAGAACAAAAGTTTTGCTTCATCTCCGCTGCTACAACTCCATCCTAAGGGAAACACTGTTTTATTATCTCTGCAGACTCTGTCAGGCTGGTGGGCGGGACTAGTCTGTGCTCAGGCAGACTGGAGGTGAAGTCTAACCAGTCTAACCAGTCTAACCAGAGGTGGTCCTCAGTGTGTGAAGCTGACTTTGACCAGCAGGATGCAGAGGTGGTCTGTAGGGAGCTTGGCTGTGGGGCTCCTTCAGTCCTCCAGGGGCGCTCTATGGAGAAGTGGGAGGTCTGGCATGTGGACCAAAGAGTTCCAGTGTGGAGGCCATGAGTCTGCTCTCCTGGACTGTAGAAGATCAGGCTCAGCTAGAAACACCTGCTCACCTGGAAAAGCTGTTGGACTCACCTGCTCAGGTAGAAGAGGAGCTGCAGCTTTGATTTGGTTCATTTCTGTTCTGATGAAACTCACTTTATTGTTTTACTGATGACTCTCTGCTTTCTGTTCAGAACCTGGTGAGGTCAGGTTGGTGGGAGGAGCCAGTCACTGTGCAGGAACACTGGAGCTGAAACATCAGGGAGACTGGAGACCAGTGAGTGACTTTCTCTCTGTCTGGACCCTGAAGACAGCAGCTGTTGTCTGTAGAGAGCTGGACTGTGGCTCTGCTGTTTCTGTAGGAGAGAGAAAGGAGTCCTCATACAGACCTGTGTGGAGGATCAGGTCTCACTGTGTTCAGTCTGGATCTGCTCTGTGGGAGTGTGTAAGATCAGGTTCCTCTTCCTCCATCCTGGATCTCACCTGCTCAGGTAAGCCCCAGATGTATAAAGATGTGTTCTGTTGTTAATGATGAACTGATGTTGGAGTTGTGCTGAGTCCAGTTTGAATCACTGAATTGTTGTTTCATGACATGTTTTTATTTGGTCTCTGGTGTCTTTTGGTGTTTTTCCATCACCAGTACCAGCTCGACTCGACTTCGACTCGGTTTGGCCGCGCCCCGCTTTCCATTGCAGATAGTACCCAGAGATAGAACCCCTCCATGTAGCTGGTCGTCATAGCGACGCCACACACAGCTGTCTCTTGGTTTAAGTTAAAAGGTTTGAACCTTCCTCAGACTGTAAAGACAGATAAGCGGTATGAAAACCTTCCAGCTGTGTTTTCCTCTGCCGTTGTTGCTGCAGCGTCTGTGTGTAAGTTAGCTAACATCTCCCCTTCAGACTGCAGCTGAGCAGGAAGCTTCTCCAGCAGCTACAGAGCTGCTATGGACCTGAACATTAGCTCAGTTTATAGAAAGGAACTGGAAGCTGGATTTTATTACTGCCTACTTGTCCAATGTTGAGAACATCAGGTCCAACCTGAGACTAAACTGACGTAGCCTGCAGCTCTGTCCTCTACAGACTGATTCCATTATTTTTCAGTTTCAGATGCAAGCAGCATACAACATCATTTATACAGTATGATATACAGTATGAAGATAAGATGAACTGGATCATATTCACAGGAGGTATAAACCCTTTTCCATGTGTCTATTAAAAGTAAAATAAGCCAAATGTCAGGGAAATGACTTTACTTAGATTGAAGGACTGCAGTTGTACAGTGAAACACCTTCCTACCTTTCTGAGAGGAAGTCTTCTTCAGGTGGTATAAAACATTTCTCCTGAAGTTCTGATTTGAGTTGTGGACAGCTATGACCACATGAATTAAACAATGGAACATTTCACTGCCCAGGTCAGCTGGAACACAAGGCTTGTTCATTAGACTACATGCTGTACAGTATTTGTACAGGACAGATTTTGTCCCAGGATTTATTTGCATTTCTTCTTCTTCATTGCATGATTTAGAATAATAAGTTGAGAAATGGCTCTGAGTTCATCCTGCACTGCAGCAGCTGATAAAGCCCATTTAATCCCTAAATGCTTTTCATCTATGCAGGCTGGAGCGGGAAACAACTCACCTTTCTCAGGTTGTACAGTAATGTCACATGAAGGTGGATCAAACACAGCTAATGTTAAATGTCAAAGCAGAGAGGAGCCTAGTAGGCCAGCTGATAAACCCCATTAGTAGTAAATAAATGTTAGCTTTGCATGCTCCTGCGAACCCCCCCCCCCCTTCCGGTCCCCCCCATTACAGTTACCCCTATTAATTAAATTATAGTATATTATAATCCTTATGTGTTTCACAAACATTTATGAACCCTATGAAATTTGTGATATATCATTTAACTAAATACACCTACAAGTTATTTAAAGTATTTCTTATGCTTCACTACTACAGTGGGAAATGTCTAGATTTAAAAATGTATAAGGCAGAGAGAATCTTCTTGTGGTGGAAGTAATATGTCATTGTGTGTGAGAGATTCATTGATTCATTGTTTATGATATTTTTCTTTTGACATCGCCCACCGAAGGGCCACTGCAGTGCAGTCATTGTTTGTCTTTACACATGGCCCACTGAGGGGCTGCAGCGGTGCCGTTACAAATGTAACTCAGCTATACACCTCATACACGGCTCATGCATTAAAGCTTAGTAGAGATGGTTGTGAGCGGCACTGTATTTTTTCTTTTACACATAACCCATATTAGGGGCTGTTGTACTGCAACAACTTGTGTAGTTCAGCGAAATGCCTCTAAAGAATTCAGTCGTGTGCAGTCCGGACAACCAAACTACGGTATGTGCTCACCAGTATAGCAACGAGGTCTCACTGATAAACCGGCATAATATTCCCACCGTAAGTGCTGTACGCAGTGATTTGTCAATGAATGGCTCTGGTCTCGACCCGATTAGACAAAGCAGTCCCTTCACTCGCGGTTTCAAAATGTAATTAGTCATAAGAAGGACAATTACCGATATAAAAAACATTATATTAAAACCAGAAACATTTAAGAACACATAAATTATAAAGTATCATTTCATGTTTTGGGAGGTTTTTAAAATAAATTTAAACAAGACCCTACATCGCAATGCATTATGGGATTTTCTGAGGGACGACCTTCAAAGCTTCGTTCGCATTTGATTACTTTACACTTTAATTCTTTAATGAAATGTATGGGGCTGATTGTTGTTATGTGATATGTATGATGTTTTGGCCATATTGTTTTACAGTCAGGCCAATAAAGCGAATTGAATTGAATTTCTCCTGTGTGGTGACGTCACTGAGTGATGGGGATCACCAGGGATTCCCCCGTTTGAAAAGAATATAAACCAAACGCATTCCGTCTGTGTTTAAACATGTATTTATAGTTACACAAACAGTCCGCTCACTTATGGATTCCACCAAATATCAGCAGATTCTGGAGACCAATGTCCAGGAATCAGTGACAAGGCTGAAGCTGCGCCGGGGCTGGATCTTTCAACAGGACAATGACCCTAAACACTGCTCAAAATCTGCTCAAAAAAAAGAGAGCTGTCCATGTTCGGAAACCATCAAACCTGAATGAATTAGAGGTGTTTTGTAGAGAGGAATGGTCCAAAATACCTCCAA
This sequence comes from Lepomis macrochirus, assembly GCA_024633595.2. NCBI lineage: Eukaryota > Metazoa > Chordata > Actinopteri > Centrarchiformes > Centrarchidae > Lepomis > Lepomis macrochirus. Next base: position 21,560,438 of record JALXJV020000005.1, on the reverse strand, counting down.
CCAGAATCCAGACTCTCATAGGAAGCTATAGGAAGCGTTTAGAAGCTGTTATTTCTGCAAAAGGGGGATCTACTAAATATTGAGTTATTTTTTTTGATTGTGGTGCCCAAATTTATGCACATGCCTAATTTTGTTCAAACAATTATTGCACACTTCCTGTAAATTGTATAAACTTCGTTTCACTTCTCAAATATCAAATTGTCTCCTATATGATATATTTACCTGATTTTTTTTATCCTAAGAACCAACGATTTATGAAGGAAAATCATGGAAATTAACAAGGTTGCCCAAACTTTTGCAGACCACTGTATTCCTGACATCAAAGTAAAGAGGGAAGAAGAAATATAAGATATAAGATTTCAGAAAAATGGCACAATGAATTGTTAAAACAAACATAAGCTATATATTAGCTGATTAAACAATTATGTGACCATGAAAAGATGCAAAGATTGTTGAGTGTTTGGGAGCAGCTGCACACTGAGAGCTGCATTTTTCTGAAATTTAACAGGCCGTTTCCTCTTCACTCTTTACTTTGATGTCAGGAATATTATAAAAGATTATTGTTAGTTTATTTATTTAGATATATGATTCCACACATAGTCAATAAAAATCCAGATATATCTCAGATTCACAATGCAATGTATAAAATCGTTATCACAGTTTTGCATCCTGTAGACACACAGCAGGAAACACAGACTATACGTTTGTTTGTCTCACTCTCACCCTGCCGTGGCCTCCCTCATCCTTTCCCCATTAATGTTTCCTTCTCAGATTATTTCCCACACTTTTTTAAATCTGGTATCTTATTTCCTCCTCCTGCAGCTCTTGGTGTGCAGCTCTGTGAGCGTCTCCCCAGCAGTCAGCCTGGTGGCTGCAGTATTACAGCAGCTCAGTCACTGTGAGCTGGTCCCAAACACTCAACAATCTTTTTATGGTCACAGAATTGTTTAATCAGCTAATATATATCCTATAGTTGTTTTAATATCTGTAGTCACAGATCACCTCCAGTAGGATCAGCAACAACACAACAACAGCAGCAGCATCTGTATCCATAGCAACCCCTCAACAGCAACTGTTCCCTGTAAGTTCTGTCAGCCCAGTTTTCAAAGCTAGAGTTGGGTATTCGCTGTTTCTTTTTGCGTCACCTCATTTGCTGATGTATTGATACAGAAGCATCTGTATATGCGTGTCAACAAGGAAAACATAACGATATATTTCTATGTCAATAGTCTGAGAAGAGTCCTGTTTAAATCCTTGCTCCATGTGCCCTTTTTATACTTTGAGCACCTGCCCTTCCAAAGGTCTCTGCACGGCCCTGGTGAAGTGCCATTTCTCATTTCCCTTCTTTATGTGCATACACATGTTTCAGAGTTAGGATGCGCATTTTCGATGTCTTCAACAACTTTGTTTATTATAGATCACAGTCTTTGCAAGGGAAGTGGCGTTAGTTGTTGCCAACTATAATGTGATAATATTTATTTCTGCTTATTGTATTGTCGTCTTCTGTGTTACTTTCATGGACCGATCGTGTGTTTTGCCAGCAACATCTTAATTATTAACCCTATGACTCGTAAAGAAAACAGAAGTTTGAATGGTTTAATAATAAAACCCAGTTTGCATTCTTCACAGCTGTGCTTAACTCTGGGTCGAATCATTTTCCACTTTTATCCTGCATCACATGAGCTCAGACAATAAGATGTGATTTAAGCAGAGAAATGTGATCCTGTCTACTATCCTGACAATAGGAGACAATTTTAAGTATCTGAGAAATAAATAGGCTTTCGCACTGAGAAATAAAACATTTGCCAAAAGACTTAGTAGTGTACACCGTGCGCAGAGTTTTTCCTGATCTGAGAACCTTACCGTGTGGTTATTGAAATGGCTGTTAGAGACACTGATGGTTTTGATTTTAGATTACAACATCCTTTTAGTCTAATTGTGTCAGGTCCTTCAAACAGCGGTAAAATTAGAAATGTGAATTTCATTGAAGGCATACCACCTTCTTTATGCGATGATGCATTGTTACCTATAGATAAAAAACAATTTGCTGATTATTGATGACTTAGTGAATGATGCTAGCAATAACACTGAGGTCCAAAACGTGTTTACAAAATATGTGCATCATAGGAATCTAAGTTGTTTATACCTGGTTCAGAATTTGTTTTTTCAAGGCAAAGTTAGCCGTACTATTAATTTGAATACCAATTATGTTGTTTTGTTTAAAAACCCCAGAGATAAATACCAAGTCATGCTTATGGCTAGACAAATGTTTCCTGGGAAGAGTCATTTTTTTATGGATTGTTTCGACGACGACACTAGTGTTCCTTACGGTTATTTGATGATTGATTTTAAAGCTAAGACACCTGATGATTTCAGACTCAGAACTGATTTGCATTCAGACCTGCCTGTTGTGTACGTGCCTAAGAGAAAGTAAATAAACATGTCTGATCGCATTAAAAGAAACCTGTCTTTACTGCAAACTTTGCACGTAGCATCTCCATCTCAGAGAGTGAATATTATTAAATCTGCATCACCAGACATTTTGGTAGCATTATGCGAGATAGCTTACAATGTTTTAAAAGGTAAAATTCCTTTAAATAAGACGCAGTATCAAAAATTGCAAAAGAAGAAGGCGGGGATTAGACTGCTCGCCAATAAAAAGGTTTGCGTTTCAAAGAAAAAGAAGACGATGCTCAAACAGTCTGGCGGTTTTCTTCTACCCCTCCTGAGTATCGCCGTGCCATTTATAACGAGTCTTATAGCTTCAAGACAAACTTAGATGAAAAAAATGTTTCTGGTACCTAAACAACAACTCGATCTTCTAAGAAGACCTCCGGCACACGAGTCTATTCGAGAAACTGTTGAAAATGACCTGGATCGTACTATAAAAGAAATTCTAGATCAAAAGACTGAAGATCTTCATGAAAAAGCAAAAAAATACTCCATGGCGTTGCAGAGATTTCTCACCATGGTAAAACAAGGAGAAAAAGACCAGAACACGCTAACTTTGGCAATGCCGGTCGCTGAGGATGTTCACCCTTCAGAGCAGAAGAATCAAGAAGGAAGAGATTTTGTTTTTGAAGAAGTTTTAAAAAAACATCAAGAATAAAGCTCTGCATATTTTGGATAAAATGTCCTCCTCAAAAAACATATCTGCTTGGACTGAACGTGGGGAGTTTGTGTTTAAGGGTAATGTCATTAAAGGGTGTCATGTGTATGATTTGATAAAAGGAGTGACTGCTTCTCACAATGTGTCTGACAGCCAGAGACCGACAGGTTGGGATGAATATCTGCAATCGCTGGCTATACTGAATATACCTTTATCAGTTGTACTGAATCAACGGGTCAAAAGAAAAATTGACGAGTTTAAGAGAAAGACTTCTGGGGAATCTTCACCTCTTATTACCGGATCACCGTCTACACCTCTTGTTAGCAGAGGGCATCGATTAGCGAACGATGAAAAAAGTCCCTTTGTGTCTCCTAAAATGCGATTGAGTGATTGGATAACTTTTTAATTGTATATTGGTTTTAAATAAATACACAAAGACATAACTTTATCATTTCAAAGTGTTTTTATTTATATCATCAGAATAACAAAAAACATTGTCGTACACGGTTCAATCTAGTTATCATTTTGATAATGATCAAGACACAGCTTCTAATATTATCATGCACATTTAAAAGAATCTGATACTCGGACACATTGGTTACATTCTGCATAATTATTTTGTCCGCATACAACCGAGGGTCGTATTTTTTCACAAATTTGCACACCATAAAATCATTGCATGACAGTTTATTACTATATTTAGTCATAACATTGTCGTAAGATAACCCTCTATCCATGTGGTAAAGAAAAAACACACAATGCTGTCCGCACACTACAGAATTCACATCTTGCACTTGTCTAACAGAGTGTTGCGTGGACTTACTGTTGAGAAAGACAGAAAAGGATTCAGGAAAATGTGAGTATACAGGAGAGTTCCCAAATCTGTCAAAGAATGATCCCACACCCTGTTTGTCAATATAGATAGCGACCCAGTGTTGTCCTCCCAGGTAGGAGGGGTCTGTGTTTACCACCAACATGACGGGTCTCTTTTTAAAAAACGGTTTAGGAAGCTGGTCACTAGCAAATACTCCAAGAAAGACGCCTTGCTTTACGACCTTGTCAAGTACTTTTGACAATTCTATCGTATTCATACTATCCTTTTGTCAAAGTTAGAAAAAGTCAATGAGAACCTGTCTTCTTGACGATATCTCAATTATAGAATCATATGTGGCGGTAGGTGCCTTCGAGATTACGGCGGCTGACTTTCTCCGACTTCATAGTCTAACGTGAGCTGCAGGTGACTGCAGGGGCCGGGTATAAAAACGGCGCCGTCAAGTCGGACACATTCTACCTGCGTGAGCTTACTGAGCTGAGATCAATAACTGATCTCGCGGCAATTGCAAAGAAAAATGCCGTGAGACCAGGCAAAAGTGTGGTTCCAAATCTGTGCAGGCTGAAAAGAGCAACTGCGGCTGCTGGACTCGGCACCTGCAGCCACCTTGCTCCCGCGAGTTTTTAATGTTATGTGTCCTGGTGACACATAATGAAGACAAATCAGACAGACAACATGAACATTTGGACGGTTTATTGAGGTTTTGCAGTGTTTTTAAAAGCGACACAGTCACCTCCATGATCAGCTCGCATACCTCGCTTTGAACTAATCTGCAGGTGGGAGAGGTCCCTGTAAATCATCGTGCAGCTACGATGTAGCCTGCAAACTCCAGTCAGAGACAGATATCTACATAACGATACATTACGTAGATAAACAAAGTTATCGGAACGTATTTCCTGGTTTGCAGTCAATGGATCCTGAAGCCACGCCTACGACACATCTGGGACCATCACCAGTTAATCTTGCCACCAGTTAAACTGTCACACCGGACAGTCAGTCTGAAGTTTGTTGGCTCTTACGCCAAGCTGTTCCTGCCGTTTCCTGAGGGCGCAAGTGGCCACTGCTGAGTGGCGATAGTGGCTAACAGCTCTCCTTGCCGCGTCGGTAGCCTTCATCACATCAGGTAAGACTTGTCCAGCCTTTATTGCCAGTTGGAGAGTGTGCCCGGTGCATCCCAGATCTTTTGGAAACATTTCACATAGCTCCATGGCTAAGTTCATGTTGCTGGCATTATCATGGACTGTGCAAAACACCAGTATGCCCCATTGCTTCATTATCTCAGACAGACGATTGGCAATGTTGGCAGCAGTATGTCTCTCTGGCATCATAGTTGTACACAGCACTCGGGCCTTCAGCTCCCATGTGTCGGTAATGTAGTGAGCAGTTACCGAAATGTACGGCTCAATGGTGGACGATGTCCACAGGTCAGTTAGCGACACACGCTCGCCTTTCATTTCCTTCAACATATTTTCATGCAGGCTGTCGTATTGGTGTTCCACAGCGTGTTGTAAGATGGAACAATGTAGCCTGGTTCACAAAATACAGTATTTCTCTGAAGCCTTCTCCATGTACTGCAACATACACGTTAACAAATAGCGTACCCCATCATTTTCAGCAGAATAAGCGGACATGTCGACTAAATCTAGCTGGAATTGCCAATCTATTGAATTCACCAAAACCTTGTTTCTCTTAAAATGCACCGGAGCCGTCTTGTGTAGAGTATAGGCATCTTGCTTCATGAGCCAGTTTTCTACGTCTGAATCTACGCACCGGACTCCAGTGGTGTCAAATATGGCCTTTTTTAAGTTTTTGCTTGCCTCCGTAACCCCCTGCATTTTCTGTCGCATAGTAGATATTTCTCATCACCTCCTCCATGATCTTTGTTACAAAGACTGACGATGCAACGTCTGTGTTCAAGTATTTTATTTTCCAAGTATACGAGTTTTCAAGTATACACTTTTCAGAAAATCAGTACACGCATCTATGTTTTTTTACAAACCAAAGATTCAGTTAAGCAATACATCACATCATCAACGTCGACGTGTTGTTTTCTGGTTAACATTAAAACACACAAATCAATGCTAAAAGTACAAAAACAAAACACATGACCGGTATGAAAATCATTATCAGGAAAAACATTTACTATATCGAGTAGAGTAGATTTCACATCTGCATATTTATCCGCAGTCATTTGCACCATGGTACGCCATCCAGAGGTCATTCGTCTAACACATTCTGTCTGTTTGTCAAATCTAGAACAACATAGTGTCCCATCTGTGTCGCTTATTGCATCGTTAACAGCTTCACACAACAGGGCTCTCATCTTATACACGACATATCTCTTTTTTGACACGGTTTAGTAGACTAGACACATTCCCCATTGTGTTGTTTTAGTGTTTTTCCTCCTTCCAGATGTCCAGAGATTCCTTAACTACAGTATTCACGCTGTCCTCCACTCTAGCTACCCGTTTAAGTGATGCAATGAGAAATGGATATCTTAGCCAAATCTGTAGAGCACCTGCTGCAATGTCTCGAATACTGCATTCACACGACGGCACCACCCCAAGACCACGTAGGACGTACTTTTGAGCATCAGTGAATTTTTTATTAAAAAGCTTCTGCGTAATTTCTCTCTTATGTCCTTTGATATAAAAGAAGGGTAGCGTGTCAATGCATGTGTGAGGTTGTTTTCTGCACCATTCATCTGTATATGCACAGTACACACATGTTTGTATAGCTTTTTGTTGCAGTATGTCGTATAAATAATAGGCTACGGTTACCTGTATAATACTGCTAACAGTAGTGTTGGGAGATGTGTTCTTGTCACAACAGCCCAGAGTGTCCAAACATGCATCCACATACGGCTTGACCCTGCTCTTGTCCTCTGATTTTTCTTCAGGAATGAGAAATGTTAAGTTTCTTTTCCCGAGTTCTTTGCTATAGTCATCTACCCATGAGTTATCGACAATATCATCCTTGAGTAATGGAAAATATTTAGGGCTGCTTGATAGATCCTCACCCGCAGCACATGTCATCGCACCTGTACAAAACATATTAATTAGAACAATGTCTCCATACACAATGCAAAAGGGTCTATAATTATACGCCATTTTGGAGTCGTTACTCCCGCTTGATTACCTGCGTCCATGTTCACGTCCATGATTGTGATGGTGCAAAGATGGCGCTGTTGTTCTGCACGAATATAGCTCGGTCAGATTCACCCAAAAAAAATCGTCACCTTGTTCCACGCTCTCGGTCAGATGTATGTCAAAAACTAACCTCGCTATATATACACAACTGTCTGCTAAACCCAAACATCCGCTTTTAGAGGATAACACCGGATATCCCCCACACCCAAACCCCCCTTTTCACACCCCCATCTTCACCTTTTGGTGATCAACCCCCACCATGCTAATAGAGGATAAGTCCGGACACGCCCTAATACAAACCCCCTTTCTCACCCTCCCCCATCTCTTGGTGATTGACCTCAGCATGACCCTACATTTTTTTATTAATTTAATTTTATTATTTTTTATTAATTAATTTTTTAAATTAAATTTATTATTAATTAGATTCTTTTTTTAATTTAATATTTTAAATCCATATTTTAATTCATATGTAATTAATTTTTTAATTTGAGTTTTTATTAATCAATTTTTTTATTAATCAAAAATGTATTCACGTGCACGACTGTTACGCGAATTATGCGCGTGCACGTTCACGTTCAAGCCGATTCGTATTTGCTACTTTTCTGTATTTATTTCTGAATTTGTCAGAATCAGTGCTCCATAAAAACATGCTGTGCCATCACTGTAAAATCAGTGTGGAGCAACAGAACCAACCAAATGACTTTCTCCAGATCTGAAGGTTGGAGTTCCTCCAGTAGATCTTTGGCTGTTTATTTATCATCTGCTCCAGCTTTTCCAACTCTTTGTTCGGAGATATGGTGAAAATAACGGCCCAAGATGATGTGAAATTACATATTTTTCATTGGAAAACATAGAATTTTCTTGGTGGAGGACCCCCAACCCCCCGACCAACACCAAAACATTCATCTAACGCTCACATTAAACTGGGAAAACTCTGCAGTTTGAAGCTATTCTAAGGTGCATCGCATGCTCATGGACACAAGAACAAAAGTTTTGCTTCATCTCCGCTGCTACAACTCCATCCTAAGGGAAACACTGTTTTATTATCTCTGCAGACTCTGTCAGGCTGCTGGGCGGGACTAGTCTGTGCTCAGGCAGACTGGAGGTGAAGTCTAACCAGTCTAACCAGTCTAACCAGAGGTGGTCCTCAGTGTGTGAAGCTGACTTTGACCAGCAGGATGCAGAGGTGGTCTGTAGGGAGCTTGGCTGTGGGGCTCCTTCAGTCCTCCAGGGGGCGCTCTATGGAGAAGTGGAGGCTCCCATGTGGACCAAAGAGTTCCAGTGTGGAGGCCATGAGTCTGCTCTCCTGGACTGTAGAAGCTCAGGCTCAGCTAGAAACACCTGCTCACCTGGAAAAGCTGTTGGACTCACCTGCTCAGGTAGAAGAGGAGCTGCAGCTTTGATTTGGTTCATTTCTGTTCTGATGAAACTCACTTTATTGTTTTACTGATGACTCTCTGCTTTCTGTTCAGAGCCTGTCAGGTTGGTGGGAGGAGCCAGTCGCTGTGCAGGAACACTGGAGCTGAAACATCAGGGAGTCTGGAGACCAGTGAGTTACTCTCACTCTGTCTGGACCCTAAAGACAGCAGCTGTTGTCTGCAGAGAGCTGGACTGTGGCTCTGCTGTTTCTGTAGGAGAGAGAAATGAGTCCTCAGACAGACCTGTGTGGTGGATCAGGTCTGACTGTGTTCAGTCTGGATCTGCTCTGAGGGAGTGTGTAACATCAGGTTCCTCTTCCTCCATCCTGGATCTCACCTGCTCAGGTAAGCCCATCTATGACATCATCTATGACATCATGTATGACAGTAATGTCTCCAGTGTGTCCTCTCCTCTGTCTCAGTGTCTCAGTGGTTTCCATTGGACTGAACTGTAAAGTTCTCCAGGACAGTGACGTCCTAAAGTGTAGAGAGGTGGGCTTGTTTCTGGAAGCTTCACCTGACAGGACTCACCTGGAGGAACCTGTCTGTCTGTCTCTCTCTGTGTTTGGGGACGTCCCACCAGGTGGATCCAGTCCCTCCTTTTACAGTCTGTCATCACTCTGCTCCATGTTTGTTACTCGTGTCAGACCTATGACATCACTTCAGAGGCCATGTTGTTTAGTGACTCTACTGTCAATGGTGACGACCAGAGGTTGGACCAATCAACCTCTGGTCATCGTTTTATAAGTCCCAAGTCGAGTCCAGACTGATCAGGACTGGCAAGTCCGAGTCAAATCTCAAGTCAAGGACCAACAAGTCCAAGTCAAGTCCAAGTCTTAAACTTTGAGTTTTGAGTCCTATACAAGTCATAATGCGCTCTTCACCAAATTTAAAAACCATTTCAAAAGTTTGTAAGTTAAAAATATTGACTGAAGCATCAGCCTGCACAGAAAGAAGGCAGAGGGGCAGTTTGACAACACAAATGTTCTATAATTTCATGAACTAAACTAAATGTTCATGTAGGGCTGCTAATTATTTTGGTCAATATTGAGATCACAATTATTTAACAGCATTACTCATTGCCTCAGGAAACAATAACTATAGAACTTCTAAATGTAAGAATTTATTTTTAAAAGCTATTATATGCATTACTCCAAAATCTCATACAGCCCATGAAGGAAGAAACAACAATCCAACATTATTCATTTTAAGCAGCACAGTTTCCCCCAGGTGACAGCTTTGGGTGACGGATGGGTCACTGAGGGGGCTCTGTGTGTGTGTGTGTGCACGGAGGGGAGAGAGCAGGTGACAGGTGAACTACTCGAGTTGACGAAGTTACGTTACAGAACGCTGAAATACAACCGTGGTGAGAAAACTATAAACACCGTGCAGATTTTACGAGCACCGATCAGGTAAATCATCACTGAACACGCCTTTCAGACAGGGAGGAGCAGCTCAGCTGGAAAGGAAAGGGGTGCGCTGCTTTTATAAAACAAAGCGAGCACCGGCACTATTATCGTTTTATCTTCATTAGTTTGTTTTTATAATTGGTGGAAGCAGCTTCATGCAACAGCTGTGCAGTCTCTCTACTCTGTTTCGACCTGACCTTTCTTTTCTCCGTGAGATGGAGGAATTTAGAAAGTTATCTGACGCTGCGTCAGGCACCAGCTGTTGAGCACGAACTATGTGTAAAATTCATCCAGCCAGAGGGAACGATCACAAACGGTTCACAGCGCGCCGGTAGTAGCCTACTACACAACCCACTGTAGGTACCGGAGAGGGAGTGGGTCGCTTCGGACGGTCGGTCATTGTTCCCTCTTGCTGGAGGAAGCCACACGCTCCAGTCTAATTGAGCACTATGTTGATGCACTGCGCAGGTTTTTATCTCATAATTTATATTTGGGCATGGGGAGTCAAGTCAAAAGGCTCAAGTCCAAGTGAAGTCACGAGTCATTGGTGTTAAAGTCAAAGTCAAGTCGCAAGTCTTCTTTGATTTTGTCAAGTCGACCCTGAGTCCACACTTCTGGTGATGACACCATCTCCTTGGACTGTAGCCAGCTCCACATATCACACCAGAAGGACTGCACAAACTCACAATAAAGAAAACGTGTTCCAGACTCTCAACTTCCCTTTCACAAAAATAAAACAATTATTTACATCAAAATTAAATCTCACTAAAAACAATTTGATTGTTGGGTAAATCTCGTTTAAAATTTTGAAGTTCACGTCTTTTACTGGCCAAACATCACAAACTAACATGGGATGTGCACGGCCCAGGATTAAAACTGCTCAGAAGATCATTGGTACCATCTGCTGAGCATCAGTGATATCGGTGAGCTGCCTGCAGAGCCCAAAGGATACAAAGGACAGCAACCACCCAGCCTCTGCTAAGGCTGAGCAATTTTATCGATTCTGCGATATAAATCGATATTTTTTTTCCAAAGAAAGTATCGATTTTTAAGCCATGAGTATCGATACATAAATCCCATTCAAATCCCTCATGTTTACCCCGTTCGCGTTGCAGGAAAAGCGATTTGGTCAGCCAGCCGCTAGTGTCGCTGTAGAGCAAGTTACCCGTACTAACTTTACACAGATGTCTACCTCATCCTGTTTACGGAGTCAGAGCGAGGGAGGAGATTCAAGAAAATGTCAGCGAATATCCAGGGTGTCCGCGGGGTCTTTGCGAAAATTAAGAGCATTAAAAAGTATTAAAAAGTCTTAATCGCCATTTTACAAGGTGTTAAATTTTGAAGATATTTGTTTCAGTGTGAAAATCCTGTTTGCCCCAAAGTTAATCTGCTAAAAGTGTCTGTGAACGTTTTTATTTATAGCGCACAGCCAAAAACACTCGACAGGCAGTCCGGCGCAGGGATCCACTGAGCGTCTGTTTCTCTCTTAAACGCCCCTAAAAATAGATCCGTGCAAACCAGAAAAAGATTTACGAGTACAACCGACCTTAACCCCCCCTCCCCGCCGGACCCTCAGTGCTAATCGTCCAAAACATAGTCGGAGTGGCGATCAGAGTAACGGGATTAACCCGGGTGGCCGGTCGCTCTGTGGCCACTTGAACAGCCCCGTTCCTAAAAAACAAGAGAGAGACGCGCCGCCAGCAGCTGAATCTGTGAGACAGAAGGAAACAGGGAGAATTCAAGCAGCGCGTGGGTTTGGCTAACGTTAGCTGGCTATTTGGCTAAATCGCTGCCTTTTATCGAAACACGTTGAACTTTTCATAAAGACCACACTCTCGTCAGCGTCACAGACCAATCACAGCCTGGATGGAGCGGGATTAAAAAAATGCTTGATGTGCTGCAACAAACTTTATAAATGTTGAACTCAATGTTCTGCAGAAACTCTTCTGATTATTGACGAGTCAGCAGCCTGAAATGAAGGTTAGAGACTCTCAGGTAGGCTCGAGCGTCTTTCTGCACAAAGTTAATGAATAAAAAACAACCCAAACTGAAACAGCTGGAATTTGAATTAATATTAAACTAGTGGTAAGTTATATTCTACTATATAAAATTATATTGAATGAACATAACATAATGAATATATTAATGCCAAAATTACAGTTTACTATTAAATTAACATCATACTTTTACATACTTGTGTCTGTGCTACACCGCCTTCACTACTTAACGTTACATTATTCATCACTTAGTTTATTCTCTTCATCTTTGTTCCCTCCTGGTCTGTTTGAATTTTTTGTATTTATCAAGTGATCGATTAAAGTTGTCAGACATATCATTACAGGCAAGCTCACATTGTCTAATTTAAACCAACTGAACACTATGAACTTACACTGTGTGTCACATGATTTGCTGTAATGTTGCTACATAAACGTCATAGCTTTTGTAAGACAGCTGCTTTTTGCAGAAAAATCTAACCAGTCCTTCAAAAAGAAAACTGTTGGCTCATTCAGGCTGTTACAGGCAACTGAGAAAGTTGGTGAATGCTTCAATTTTTAGGTGGCGTTACAACCTGATGACATATAGGCAATCAATATGTTATAAATATATTTAAATTCCTTTTAAAAAACTCAAATGTCCCTTGATGGCTGAACTGAAGCGTATGTCACCATCATGGCCAACTTTATTTGACGAGGAATGGGAGCTTGTTACGTATGTTTTACAAATCAGGGACATGCCCGAGAGCCACACCGGACACAACCTGATTGAACTAATTTTCTCAAAACATCTTTGATTCATTTTGTCGAGCATTTGCAAGCTGTAGACAAACATATATTGTGTAATTGATGTTTTCAGTTCAATTAATTCAATCCAAGTAAATGGAACACTCACGCGATGTCACCAAAATCACTCTGTCCCTTTTAAATCTTTCAGAAAAAGATGTAAGTGTATCGAATCGTATCGAATCATATCGAATCGTATCGAATCGTATCGTTGGCTGAATATCGTGATATATATCGTATCGTGAGCTTAATATCGTGTATCGTATCGTATCGTGAGATTAGTGTATCGCTACAGCCCTAGCCTCTGCCTGTTCACCCTGCTGCCTTCTGGGAAGAGATCTAGAAGTTTCTGCTGCTGCACCACCAGACTGCAGAGCAGCTTTCCCCCCAAAGCTATCAGACTCTTAAAGTCTAATTCATCCTCAGCACTATTATTTGACAGAACTGTCGGCTCAGAAATAAGGCCAGGCTGGGCCAGTGAAAGCCTGGACCCTACCTTTGCCAACGTAATAAACTCAACAAATAATACTCTATTAATTTTCTTCTTTAGCTGATTCATCGTAGTCAAAAAACTTCACTGGAGACGATCAAGAGTCGGTGCAAAAGAGTTTATTCCAAAAAAGGACAGATAAACCCGAGTAACATCCTAGCAGGTCAGGATGGAACTAAGCAGTGGTCAGCGTGCAGCGCCTTATATTTACCTTACGCTCCACCTACAAAGTGGGTGTCACACCGTGTCTCCACCTGCAGGGGTCGCTGACCACTCCTTTCCAATGGTGAATTTCTTATCCTATGCTGCCATCTTGAGGCCACTTTTGTGCACTATTTATCGAAGCCTATTCAAGACTTAACCCTTTCAGATGCATCTTTCTGGTTGTTGTTCTAGCATTATTTTTCATCGTCCCTTTTTAATATATTTTTATATATTTCAGGACTAGAAATTCACCATTAGGTTTCTTCAGTCTCACTGTATTTTTTTAAAAGTCTTAAGGCATACTTTTGACACCATTAAAACTCAACCTTTTATCATTGTATTTTTTTTAAAAAGAATCAACATATTCAATAAGTGTATTACATGCTTTCACATATCAGAACAGATTCAGATCATCCATGGAGTGCACTGTGTCTCATCCCAAACTGCCATGTCCTCTAGTAACCTCGGCCTGGGCCTGCTTCTAGAAACCTAACAGTACTTGGCCGTGCCAGGCAGCAGGGAAGCCCCGTGCCGTTTCCTGGTACCTCTGTCTCCTGTCTCTGATAGGCTGAGATGTTTCTTCTGCTATTGGACAAGATACATGATGCCCAAGAGTTTTCCTTTTTTATGTCATTCAGCCTCACAGGTTCACTCACGGGTTCACTTTCAGTCATAATGCACAGTTCACTCCAGTACATACTGAATGACATGAGAAACCATAGGAAATGCATCTCTGATTGATACAGCATTTTTAAATATTTCTAAAGTGACTGATTGATCTGTGATTAAATTCCAGTGACTACACTAATCAACAAGTGTATGCAAACATTCAATAAACACATAAATCCATAATATGTGAGTACATGAGTGAGTACATGCAAATAATTCCCAACAGAACACTGGTGTTGAAATGTTGTACAAAACTCCATTATCATCCATAAAATGAGCGACTGCCCAAACTCCTTCAGATCTCCATTCATGTACAAAGATTTTCAATTAACCAAAATATATCTGTAATGTAACACTGGTGTGTTATGTGGTGTGAAGTTGTATTTATATATTAACGTCCAGTAGAGAAAGACTTGCTGATGGAAAGCACAGAGTCTAACAGGTATTAAGCTGCAATCATAATCACACAGGAGAAAAAAATGTTTTCCTCCCATTTTTTTGAAAAATCTCATTGGAGACAATGAACCAAAAAAACCATCAAATTTTCAAGGAAAGAGTTTAACCATTTCAATTTCAAAACACCGTTCATGATATCAAATCCACATTCATACCACCATCTTCATAGTTTTTAACCATGTCATTCTTCCTTATATAATGGAATTTATTTCTCCATATGAAGTTAAAATTGATTGTATTTCCTGCTTTGATCCTGCTCACTGATATGGGTAAGGAGAAAGCTGGGTAAATGAGTCTGGACAAACCATTTTAGAGAGTAGAACCCTTCCTAAGATTGTGACGTCTCTCTGCAGCCACCTATTTAGAACTGACTTACATTTGTCTGATTCCACATGTTGAAATTGTTGGAAATAACAATTCCCAAGTATTTAACCTCCTTCTTAATTTTCATATTATGTAGTGACTGCAGAGGATAATCCTGTAAGGTTATCATTTCACATTTCTCTACGTTCAGCTGTGAGCCTGAGGCCTTAGAAAACTGGCTGATCGTCTGTAACACTAAAGGGATTCCACTTTCATCCTTTCAAAATAAAGTTGTGTCATGAACAGAGGGTGAAAGAGACCTTTAATCATCTGTGTGTTTACAGACCTGCTGCTTCAGCCCAACATCTCTGTGTCCTCCTCCATGGACGGGGTCTCCGAGGCCCAGCAGCAGGGGTTTCGGGTGTCCAGGGGCTCCACCTTCACCATCAGCTGCTCCATCCAGCCACAGTACCCAGGAGGCTCCTTCCAGCTCGCCTTCACCTCCTTCTACACATCATACAGCTACACCCAGCCAGCTGTCAATCACTCTGCCCACTTCCTGTTTCCTGCTGCAGAGCCCGCCCACCAAGGAAGCTACAGCTGTGTTTATCACCTCCATGTTTTTTCTCATGACTTCTCCTCTGAGAGCCGTCGGCTGTCTCTCACTGTCTCAGGTAAGCTGAAGCAGAGCAGCTGAAACGTCACACTGACTGTTTCCATGCAGCTTTGGAAAAGATGATCCGTCCAAACTGACTGAACATGATCAGCTGACAGTTTCCAAGCATGTTGTGTTTCTGACCGACTCTGACTGATGTCAGGTACGGTGGCCCTGAGGCCTCAACTCACTGGAAACTGAGCTAACATGTACGTTTTGGTGGCGTTTTCCTGCCGTGCCCGGTGTGTTTGTCACTTTTAGATTCCCCTGGAAACAGTTTCCACTGTCTTCTGTGCTGCTTGCAGCGCTTTTTGTAAATGCTGATCATGTGTTGTTATATTTGTGAAACAATGAGGAGATCTGCTGTATGCTGACGTCACAGTCATTGTCCTCACCGCCCTCCTCCTCACAAACAGGCAGCTAGCTAAACTAAGCAGTAAGACCTGCATCAGGGTCCTCCACCATTTCCCCACAGCTAGCACTAGCTGAAGCCATCTGGTCTCTGGGATTTGCAGTTGGAAAAGCAGGGGTCGGTTTTTGAAGCCACGGACACCATGAAGCTCTGCTGCAGAGTTATTAGCATGGAGCTGCTCACAGGAGTCGGTGAGCAAAGCCTAGATTTGCATCTCCCACTCCGAGATGCAGAGATCCTAGTGTGGCAGGGAAATGTCCACATCAGCCCACATATAAAAGTCCAATTTTATTTCTACAGCCAGAATCAGACACCAAGCCAAAGCCTGCTTAAATGTGATTGGTCCAGAATCAGAAAGCTTCCAGATTCTGCATCCAGATATCTGTTGATAGAGATTACTGACAGACAGAATCACACAGCTCCATGTTGAAGTGGTTTTGGAGATTTCAGGTCTCTACAGTTTGTGTTTAATGGGAGCTGATGGACTCTTGATGGTGTGTGATGTGATGACTGTCCATGTGTTTGATCAGATCCAACAGGTCTTCTCATCAAAGTGGTCGTCCTGCCGCTGACTCTGCTGTTGGTGATCGCTGCCCTTTGTTTCTACTATAAGGTACTGACTCATGTCTGTTGTTTAGAGGACTGAGATGAAGCTCTCGGTCTGTGTTTACTGACCTGAAGAAGAGAAGGAGTGATGCACTAACTCTCATGTGTGCTGTCATGTCTCTCCAGGCCAGCAGGGGGCAGAAGCCGGGCAGGCAGGAGGACATTGAGCTGGATTATTATAACCTGGGTGTTTCTGCAGCTGAAGGAGGGCCGACTGAAGAGGAAGGAGCTCAGGGAGCAGAGTAGGACCTCCAAGGAGCTCATCTCAGCTGCCACACAACCCACCATCAGAAGGATTTTACACTTTTATACTGATGTTCCCTTTAAACAATACGGCTGGAGTTATTAGATTATATT
The DNA here is from genome assembly GCA_024633595.2 of Lepomis macrochirus. Taxonomy (NCBI): domain Eukaryota; kingdom Metazoa; phylum Chordata; class Actinopteri; order Centrarchiformes; family Centrarchidae; genus Lepomis; species Lepomis macrochirus. The sequence goes on along the minus strand of JALXJV020000005.1, from coordinate 21,543,589 downwards.
ATAAACTCTATTTTTATTATTCTCATCATGAACAGAGTGTGGCAAGACGAGGATGTGATTTTATTGAAACTAAGAATAAGTTAAATAAGTAATATAAGTTGCCAACAACGCCACCTGGGGAGTTTCACCCCAGGAAATAATAAGAGATAGGTCACACAACTTCGTTAAAGTAAGGCCAGGGCAGAGAGTGTTTCACATTTAAAAAAATATAATTTTATTAACAAAAAAATAAATAAATAAACACAACAGAACATGATTATAACAAAACAATCCCACCAAATAAACCGATTAAAAGCGGCATGCCATCTCGACCTAAAATGCGTGTGTGAATCCAATCATTTAAAATGCCATACTATTTAAAATACACAGTGGCAAACAAATAAGCAAAACACCAAAAAGAAATCGAAACATGCAAATCAATTAACTCAAACCAACCAAACGGAAGAAATAATTAGAAAACACACAAACCAAAACAAAATGCCAACTGTATAAACCAAATGTATAATAATTAGACCCAGCAGAATATACTAAAACCAATAAGCCAAATTTTATTATTAGAGGCAAGCCACCGCCGGAACTGGGCCGACCAGGCAGAGGGCAGTCCCACAGGGGGGGAGAGAGAGAGCGATACCCAAAGCCGAATACGGAAAGGACGGACCCAGCCGCCGTTTAAATCCCCGCTGAGGCAGCAGTGTAGCAGATCACTAAAGGAAAATTTAGCACCATTATATTATATTAGAATATTTTACATGATATTCACACAGTACATGTATTCAGTCAAATGGATACAACATGAGACGTGCATACATACCTGTCAAGTATCCCGTTTTGGCTGGGAAATTCCCGTATTTTACCCTTCTTTCCCGCCCGCCTCCCGTATTAGTATTTTCCCGTAAATCTCCCGTATTCTAACCTGCGTTATTAAAAAATAATAATACCCTGGGCCCGGGTGGAGTAAAAAAACAAAAGAACATTAGGTGCGTTTGACCTCATGCAGCGCTGCGCAGGGCTGACTTAAGGTGATGCATGTTGGATTTAAAATAAGGTATGCTGGTTGGAAATCGTGTCCGACTTTAACCGGCGCTGCAAAACGTCACCGACATTAAAAACTCGCGGGAGCAAGGCCACTGCAGACGCCCAGTCCGGTGGCCGCAGTTGCTTTTCTCAGGCTGCACAAAGTTGAAACCACACTTTTGCCTGGTCTCACGGCATTTTTCTTTGCAATTGCCGCGAGATCAGACTTTGATCTCAGTTTACAGTAAGCTCACGAATTTAGAATGTGACTGACTTGACGGCGTTTTTATACCCCGCCCCTGCAGTCACCTGCAGCTCACGTTAGACTATGAAGTCGGCGAAAGTCAGCCGCCGTCATCTCGAACGCACCTATACCCAGTCTGAGGTCTGTCACTAGCCTCGCGATAACTGCCACCTGCAGGTAGACGTTGGGCAACAGAACTGTTTGCGCTCTACTCTCATGCAAAATTAACCACTCTGGCCCCGCCCACAAATACACTCCTATGAAATTAAAAGAAAAACTTTGAAAGAAAAGCAATATGAAATGAAAAGAATGTGTGGAATGAAAATAAAATGTAAATGTAAAGACAATCAATGTTAAATGAACAGAAAATATGCAAATAAGCATTTAAATAAATGCTCTTCATATGTACCCTTTTGTGTTTTCTTTTAGGCTATAACACCTGTCTTAAAATGTGAGGGATACTGGAGCTTGGTTGGGGTGGTGGGACTGCTCGCTGAGGGCGCTGGAAAATTTCCCTTATTTTCAAATCCAAAACTTGACAGGTATGCGTGCATACATACCCCCACGGTTCTACAGTACACACACATAACTGGCCGCCAGCCAAAGCGAAACAGCCCGCACAGCAAACAATCGCTCTAAAACAACAATCAAGGGAGCATTGTGTTTAACCGTGATGCACTAAACGCACACTGCAGACAGTTCCATAGGCACACAAGCAGACACACTTACCACGCGGACCGGTAGAAAAGTCGCATGCATACAGGACGCCGCCCAAGTGACTCCACAAGTTTAGTGGCAGCACTCACGTCCGTATCCCAGCGCCAACTGTCGAGACGCCCAACCCAGGTAAGAAAGAGGCCGACACACATGCATCCTCACCTGTACTTATAGGCCGCGGCCGCAGCATTCGGTTGCCGGTTGCCAGAGCACCGGTGCAGTGCCATATAGTGGCGGGAGGGAGAAAACCCTCAACCTGCCACAAGAGCAAAACAATCAACGTGTTAGTCTTTGGATTTCCTGTGGCTCTCAGCTCCAAGCCCACTCCAGTCTCACACCAAAAACATCACCAAATCTGCCTCCTACCATCTCAAAAACCTTTACAGGCTTCGGCCACACCGACCAGGCGGATCTGGAACAATGTTAAATACTGTTCAAATTAAATAAGAGTGAAGCATGTCAAGCACATTGAGCTCAAATCTGACAAAAAATCATCAGAATTATAAAAATGGGAGTAAGAACACCTTTCATGATACGTTTTGAGTATTTCATAATAATTTTGATTAATTTTGTAACTTAGGAACTCACTTCATTTTTCAAATAAGGTTTTAGCTTATTTCATAATCATGTTGAATCATTTAGTAAATAAGTTACTTATTTTGTAAGAATTTCTCTTTGCTTTGTACTTTGAAGTTTGTTTTTTTTTACACATTTTGCTGTGAAATATCCTCATAACTGACCAAATAACCTGTATAGAAATATGAAGATGTGTGTAGCAGGAGCCTTCAGAGATCATAAAGATGAAGATATGAATGTTTGTTTTAAGTGGAGAGGACGTCACTTTAGGACGTCTGTTAACCAGTTAAAGATGATAGGAGGACATTTTTATGACAAAATAAGAAATAAAACACACCTTTGTGTTTCACAGAGAGATGTGGAGTTTCAGGGTTTTTGAAGTCGGGTCCAGTGGATCATTATTGGACGTGGAAAGGACAACGCCATGTGACCCTCTGCTCGCAACCATTAAACAACCAAACCTGACGTCATCAGGAGACGTTCACACAGAGAGGATGAGCAAAGAGAAAGATGAGATGATCTTAAACTTTGAGACTGTGTCTATCCGTACGACCTTGACACAAACGTCCACTTAGACTCAAAGATGAACTGATTAGAGTTTGGGGTCAAAGGTCACTGTGACCTCAAACAAAAATTGACAAACATGTTTTTGTCATAACTCCAGAACAGATGCAGGGGTTCTTACAACATGTCACAGATGTTTCACGGGAAACAACAATGAAGTGATGATTTTTTACCCAACAGGTCAGAGGTCAGTTTCACCATAACTCAGGAACAGAAGGGGAGGTTGTGGCCATATTTCACACTGAGTAGGTGACACTTTCTCAAAGGTCAAAGGTTACTGTCACCTCAAAATAGGTTTTTAGCCATAAATTCAGAATGAATTACCAGGGACAACACAATGAGTAAACAATAACCAACACAGTTCATATATACATAATACTAACTTAAAATACACAATACAAAATACTAACATCACCTCCTGCCCTCAACTGGCACTGATTTATCTCCAAACTCAGGAACTTTAGAAACAGCTGTAAAACCAGTTATATGTTTAGACTGCTTTGCTTCCCTCAATCTTTATCAACTAACTTCAATAATTTCTTCATCTAAACCATCTACCTGCCTCTTAGACCCCATCCCGACTAGGCTGCTTAAAGAAGTTTTGCCCTTGGTTGGCACTTCTCTGCTGGATGTGATCAATCTGTCTTTATCAACAGGCTACGTGCCACAGTACTTTAAAGTAGCTGTAATTAAACCTCTTCTGAAAAAGCCCAACCTGGATCCAGATGTTTTAGCCAACTATAGACCTATATCTAACCTTCCATTTCTCTCTAAGGTCCTGGAGAAAGCAGTCGCCAAACAGCTGTGTGACTTTCTACATAGCAATAGTTTATTTGAGGATTTTCAGTCAGGATTTAGAGCTCATCATAGCACAGAGACAGCACTGGTGAAAATTACTAGTGATCTCCTGACTGCATCAGACAAAGGACTTGTCTCTGTATTGGTTTTACTAGATCTTAGTGCTGCATTTGATACCATTGACCATCAGATCCTGTTACAGAGACTGGAACATTTCATTGGCATCAAAGGTTTGTACATGTTGACCAGTTTGTGGCCACCTGCCTGCTCATGGTGGGAACTGTTTGGAAACTGGGAAACAGGTTTGGAGACAATCAAAAAACATATCTATCAAAAAAAATCTCCTGGAAAGTTCTGGAAAGGTTTAAAGTGAAAATGAATTATTGATGTGAGTCCTCAAAGTATTTCTCACGTGTCTTTCTTTTGAGTGTGATCCTAAATATTTTGGCCTGATATGTGAAACTTTAAACAGGTCAGACCGTCCTGCTTCATGATGGTGATGTTTGAATTTATTTGGAAAAAACCTCAATGGACAAAAATGTTTCTAGTTTTTGGCAAATTCCACAAGTAGGAAAACTGATATGAACCTTTATTATCAGTCTCTAGTCAAGCTGTGAAATAGATGAAGAAATAATAGAAAAGCAACAAACAATATTTAAAACCTTATGTCCTGATGTTATTATTCATTTGTTTATTTTTATTATTGTTTGGCTCAATAAGACAACGTTCATACTCTTATTTGCTTGACTGACTGAAAACGCTGTCAGTTTAAATGTAATTTGTCCTCCTGTTCGTCTTATTTAGGAGAATAAACTGCATGCAGGCAGCATATTAGTATGATTCCTGATTAAACATATTTGAGGCGTCTTTTGCAGAAACAGAATCTCCATTTGTGTTTATTATCCTAAATCTGGTCCCTTTTCTTTGCACTGCAAATGTTCTTAAATGATGTTTCTTTTGCAAACTTCAGGGAAAGTCAGTCAAACGAGTGTTTGTTTATTCAGAAAGGCTTTAAGCCTAAAATACTCAGAGGTAATATTTTGATTTGTTTCAAACCGTTTCATCCTTCTGCTATGTGAGTCTGCGTTTCCCATTTCTCCGGTTTATAAACGTCTGCACGGTTCAGAGTTTGCTGCACATTCTGCTGTCAAGTTTGTTTTTCATAGATCACAACCTTTGCTTGAGTTTAGAAATGAGGCCGCAACAGGTTTCCTCTGTAGTTTCAGTAACTAACTGAACAGTAACTGTAATCCGTCACATCTGATTTCTTTCTTTTTGTCTAAAATGGAACAAAGTGTGAACAAAGTGTCCAACATTTCCACATTTAGAGAAAAGACCGAAGAGAAATCAGAGAGAGATCAGAAACAATCCAGCACTGATCCACCTCTGTTACTCTGACATGTTCAGTCACTAACAGCCTGTTGGCTTCAGTGGACTATAGCTACGTTCACACTGCAGGCTGAAACGACCTAATTCCGATTTTTTTGCCCCTATGCGACCTGTATCTGATCTTTTCATGACAGTCTGAACGACACAGATCCGATCTTTTCAAATGCGACCTCAGTCTGGACGCTCAGGTCGCATTTGATGTGACTTTGACGTCACTGTAGAGCAGCTGTTCTGCTGCAGACGGAGCCGCCATGAACGAAAAGCTCCGCAAAAGCCATAATTAAACATGTGGCTCTCTTCCTTCTCTGCCTCACTATCAACTGCTCACAAATTCCCTTTCTTATACCTGAAATCTACCGGACCGCGAGCTCTCTTCTGAGTTACGTGCATGCTATTTGTCCGAGCGGACACGGGGGGCGGAGTAAGTGAGTTGTAGTGCAGTTACGTTGTACAGCGCCAGAAACCGTAAAGAAAAGAACAGAAAGTTGTGAACTGTAACCCGTGAGAGGACAATGAAAAACTTGAGTTTCCCGTGAGCTAACAGGAGCTAACCTATGTTGCTCCTTGTTTACTTCTGTTGCCTGCAACAGCGTGCTGCGTCTGACATCGTGTTATTCTTCTGCGCATGCGGGTCACTTTCAGGCCGCGACAGTTCACACTGGAGTCTGATATGGGCCACATTGAAACTATAATGTGAACTGTCAAACAAAAAAATCAGATCTGGGGAAAAAATCGGAATTGAGCATTAAGGCCTGCAGTCTGAACGTAGCCTATGACTAGTGTCTTTACTGGGACCTGTGTGGACCTGGATCTAGTCTCAGAGTCCTGTTTCTGGAAAGTCTTATTGTGTCCCCTGCCAGCTGAAATCTGTCTGAAATCTGTCTAATATTCATTCAGCAGGTCTCAGATGAAGCTCCTCCTTCATGGTTGTGATGATGATGTTGGAACTAACAACATCAACACGCTCGGAGCTGGATGGAAAACCAGAGTTAACAGAGCCAGTCCATGAGCAGCTTCATGATACTGGTTCTCCAGGACGGCCATTGTTAGACTCAGTGAGACCAGATCACCCAGAGAGACCCAGACTCAGTTTAAACCAGCTCCAGGTTTGTGTGTGTGCTGGAGAACAAGCATCACATGACACAGCAATCTGTCTGCAACACTTTAGTTGTTTACATGCAAACTGCAGTTAGTTATGGGAATCCATGGGATATCAGGCCTCAGCTCATTTTATATGAAGCACCAGCATCTGTGAGTGTTTACAGCTGATGTCCACATGTTCAGCTCTCTGCCTCCTGTTCAAGCTGATCACCTGAAGAGAGGTGAAAAATTTCATCAGTCGCCTTTTCAAGCAGCTGATGGCCATTTGAACAGAGAGGCGACCTGGACAAACACACGATGGCCCGTTAAGTGAACAAACAGCTTCACTGTGATGTTAATGATGTGTTTGGACTCTCTGAGCTGCCGAGAGAAGCAGCAGATGTTTGTGAACAAACTGTTTCATCTGATTTCAAATTCTTAATGATTCTGCCTTCTTGTAAATTCAACATTAAATGTGACACAGGAAGTTCTTTCTGTCTTTGTTGTCCAAAAGCTTCAGCAGGATATTTTCATGAGCCTCTGATGTGATAACAACAAGGCTTCATTAAAAATCTGCTCTGTGTGAAGCTCACTCCCTCATACACATCAAATATGATCAGCTGATTTCAGGAAACCAACTAACTAAACTTCATCTTCTGCTGAAATCAAGGAGCCATTGTTTCTACACGGCCTTAGCGGACGGTAACTAGGGCGGGCGAGACGCCGCGAGAACACTCAGCGGGATCCCGCAGCAGCCTGTGTCTCAGCCGGAAGACCTCCGAGGACAGAATCCAGACTCAGTCCAGGACAACGCAGCGGAGACCTGCAGGACGATGGAGAACCAGAACCCGGACCAGAGGAGCCAAACAGCAGCCTCGTGCTCTGATAGCACCGATGTTCAGGTCAGTGTTCATGACTTCATCACGAGACTAAAGACACGAGGAAGAGTCTCGAGGGTCCGTGTATCATCCGTTCATTCTGTTGTTAGAGATCAGACCCTGAAAACCCGCTCCAGGGTTTGTGTTGGCGTGGTTTGATTTCCAAAGTGTCTCCGTGATTCCTGTTTTCATCTTGAAGAGAGGAAGCTGAAAGAAAACTCACGAGCGTTTCTCTTTGCTTTGTTCTGTGGGTTTTCCAGCGGCGCATGCTGCAGTGCGGCCCAGCGTTATGTCGGGAGCGCGTGGAACAAAGAATGATGGTGAAAATGAAGCAGAGTCATTATGTTTCCTCGTGTGTTGGTGAGTTTCTCACAGTGACAAACAGTCCGCCTGCATTATTATCCTCTGAATGATCGTCCTGCATGTTTCAGCTCTAAATAGTGTTTGTGGAGACTCTTTGTAGAGATCAGAGTCAGTCTGGACTTCAGTTTCCCTCCACTGCTGCTCAGCTTGTCTGCTGAGTGATGTGAGGTAATCTAACAGTAGGCAGAGTCATCGGCGTTATTATCATTATATTAAAGTTTTTCCTTATAGCTCTACGATGTTTCTTTAACTCAACAACAGCAACTAAACTATCTGTCATAGAATGTGCAGAAAGTTTTGAAAATCCTCTGGAACACAGGACACTGTAACAGAATTAAAATGAATTGATTTATCATTAAGGTAAAAAGGTGCCACATGTAAAGACTTGATGCCATGTGTGTTTGGGATGACATTATATGAGAAAAGTTGATCTACTGGAGAAACAATTAAGAACACCGAACGACTGATATGGGTTTTTGGGGGCAGATGCCGATATTAAAAAATAGAAAAACAGCCGATTTATGAGCCAATATTTAGATTTAGAGAATGATTTGGATAGTATGCTCTTTCCTGTATAAACTCCATTTAGAAAAGGCAGATAGTGAAAGCTGGTCTGTGTGTGGGCTATAAAACCTTTTCCTACATGGATTATGTTAATAGAATAGATTTACTGTCTCAAAAAGCAGCGCGTGTCTTTACAGCCTTTTAATCAGCGGTACCAACTTGTCCTCTTGTAATGTCTTTAGAATCACTTTACTCACTAGATGAAGAACCTGGAGTGATAAAAAATAATAACCATCACATTCATAGTTTGTGAGGTTGATGGATCATCTCTGCAAAGGAGAAGTCTTCACTAACACAGATTTTGACAGATTGGTGAACAATATTTGAGAGAAGCCTTTTGTGTTCATAGAGAAAGTCTTAGATCTTTGAGTTCAGCTCAGGATGAATGGGGGCAAAAACTAAAGTGTTGCCTTTTATAATTTTATTCAGTGTACATGAAAATTTAGAGCATTGGTATTCAATTAGAATTCAAAGAGGTCCAGTTAGAGAAAATTTCCTGTAGCAAAGGTCTGGAACAGCAAAACGACTAACTTGCGTCACATTCAGTACCATAACATATACTAATATTTACTCAGTCAGTTTTCACATCAATCTGGAGGGATAATAAACAATAAGTACTCTAATAAGGAATTCTAAATTTAAGTAAACTAAAATTAATTTTTTTTTTAAGAAAAAATGAAATCAAGTGCAGTCTTAACCAATTTTATACTAAACACTCAACACATCTTAACAAATGAACAGCGCCTCCTGTTCTATTTCATTCCCGCTTATAGAACTACTTTTCTACGTTCTCTTGTTCAGTGAGAAACGTGAGCTCTAACTTGTCCTGCCAGCTGATTGGAGATCTATGAGATGTTCTGGTTCTGAACGGCCTGTGGGAGGAACGTACATGGAAGAATCTGTACATTCTTGATTAAAAGCCATGTGAAATCTCTTTTCCCTTTCGTCTCCTCAATTTGTGTGTATTTCCAAAACGTCTCTGGTGAATCTCGCGGACTGTGAGTTTCCTGAGCCGCTAAACCGGGACAGAAAATCTTAGAGTTAAAATAGAAACGCTCCGTCACGAGGTAGTAAGTCTCAATAATAAATTGGCTGTAGGTCGGCGATCCGGACTGCGGTCCGCCTGTTAGTGACCTCTGATTTAGACCATCAAACTCTTTATTTCCTGCATTCGGATGAATTCTTCTGCACCAGCTTATGGTGGTTTATTTATATAAAGAGAAACAAAATTCAGGTGGCAGGTGGTGATAAAAATCTATGACCTTACTGTAACAGAACACAAGTCGATGCAGCTCTCAGTCATTCTGTGCTGCTTTCAGATCTGTTTCTCCTGTTGATCAACTTCTTTTACGTCATCCCTGATGGCCTCGTGATTCAGTGTTCCCTCCTCTTTGTGTCTTTGTTTGGGGAAGTAACCTCTGTAAATGTGATTGTGGCACCTTTTCACCATAATGATAAATGATTTAATGTTAATTCAGTTATAAACTCCTGGACTTTAATAGCTCCTGTGTTTCAGCAGATTTTTTACTCAAGGTCAAAGCTTTGTGCACATTCAGAATCTCTCCCACAGATCTTCTCTGACAGATACAGCACGTTTTTTTTTTATAAAGTCTAACACTAAAAGACACAGGACTCGTCTTTTTTTCCGCATTTTTCCACCAGTGATCCGTTTGTGGGCTTGTTACCGACGCAGCCTATCAAACAACCGAAACTAATGATTCATTCAATTAGTTGACTAGTCACGATTGTTTTTGTCACCCCCTAACAGTAATTAAAACCATGTAACTAATTAAACTAACTCTCTTAGAGATAGGGTGAGAAGCTCGGCCAATCGCGAGGAGCTCAGAGTAGAGCCGCTGCTCCTTTGCGTCGAAAGGAGCCAGTTGAGATGGTTTGGGCATCTGGTAAGGATGCCTCCTGGACGCCTCCCTAGGGAGGTGTTCCAGGCACGCCCAGCTGGGAGGAGGCCTCGGGGAAGACCCAGGACTAGGTGGAGAGATATCTCCACACGAAGTTTGGGGTCCCCTGCTGGAGCTGCTGCCCCCGCAATCGCACCCCGGATAAGTGGATGAAGATGGATAGAACTAAATACATATCTTTCTCCACCACACAGCCTAACTAGCTAACATTACCATTAAGTGAACAATGTTTACTATTCAGAATGAACACCAGTATCAATGCCAGGGGAAAAATAGGGAAGAACATAAGACAAGACAGCGTAGGCTACTCTTATAATTCACTGATTTGCTATTACACTTAACGCGTTTGCTAACACAACTAAAAAAGCATCATCCCTGAGACCTCAAAACCAAAAGATGCAAAGAACTACAGAGAGGCTGCTCCAAGATAACAGCCAGGCTTTATCACCCAAAACCATAAGCTCACAGTCTGATTTATTGCCAAGCAGGTTTTTACTTTAAAACAAAGATTTTTGCTTTGGAACTATATGGAATAAAAGCTCATTAAACGCAAGTACTATAACCACAACTGTACAATAACAATGTGATGTCTATTTAAATGAATAAAGCCACAGTCACCTTGTAGCGGAGGATTATCAAAATATCAAAAATAGGTCGATTAGTAGGATATTAGATAGCCCCGATCACTAGCTACCTTCGCCACAAACACACACCAATAAGAGAAAGCCACCAAACACTAAATCACTCCAAATAAATCACTTTGTATAAGTCAAACAATAATCCACCATATGGTTAGTACGCACACACAAAATCTTACATTTCCCTTAAAGCAATAAAGAACTTTTCAAAATAAATCATGCATATACCCAAAATTAACTGTCCACAATTCAAATGATAAAGGAAGCTGACAAGTCCTCCAACTTGAGGAGGAGGGTGAGTGACATGTGTGGATGTGTGTGTTTCAGGGGAAATCAGGCCGTTAAGTCCATTGAACTCAAAAGGTAGCGAGTTCTGGTGTGAGAGAGGTGAGAGTGTAGGTGTGTGGGGTGTACAAGGCCAGGATGCCTCAAAACTGGATTAATTCAGCAAACTTTCTCATTCCTCTAAACTTCTCACTCCTCTGTCCTCATGAAATGTTTGTCATTCCCCTCCTCCCCCAGCTCACAGGTGCCTAATTTATGTCCTCCCGCTCAAACCACACCCCTAATTTAAAGCAAAAGGCCGACTGTGACACTCTCCTACCCCTCTCTGCTACAACCTGTGTGTTTATAAGTGTTAAGTGTTTATACATTTTATGAGCAGAGAAGACTGTACCTCACGAGCCAGATGTTTCTTGATTTATTTTAAAATGTTAAACCATTACTCCGATTGTAATAACAGAATAACAGCGGATCCTTGTGGGCACTTGTGGAGCTTCACAACCCGGAAATGTTTGAGAACATTTTTGATTCACCGTAAACCTTCGTGAACACTGCCAATATTCAAGTTGTGCAAAGTTGTTTTGTCCTCTCAAAACTGTATTTAATGACAGAACATACAAAACTTGTAAAAACCAAAATGTTCAGCTGTTAGCCGCTTTCTCAGTTGCTTTCTGCTTCTCATTTCAGTGCTTTTTCTTTGAGTAGTCTCAGTCAAGCAGTCATGGCAGACAGTAGAGGCGATACTGGCCCCAGCATTCCATGTAGTGCCTTGCAGTTAGATATTAACAACCAGAAATGTTCTTAATAAGAAGATATCTATCTCCCTTAGTGCTAATCTCCTTACAGATTTCATTTCCTGTGACTACCTCAAAATAAAACTTGGTTTCGTCAGTTAAATGTTTTTAATGTGAAGCAGCAGTAACTTAATACTGCGCTTTAACACAAAGTGGTCTCGAGTTTTTTTACACAGTATTGAAAATGTAAGTACAATTTTTTATACAAAACATACTTAAGTAAAAGCACAGATTTAAAAAGTAAACAAACTACTCAATTGCAGTAATGTTTTAATTTGTTACTCTCCACCAGTATTCAGTACATACTGTGTATGTACTCACTATGTGGTACAATATGTTATGTGATTTCAAAGATGTGCTCTAATGTCATTCATGGTTTTAGAAAGCTCGCAACACCCTGACATCTGACTTACTCTTGTTTTGTTAATCGTGTTTCTCTCTGTTGATATAGAGAAAGAGAGGAAGAGGTGGACTCCAACATCACCGCTGTCAGCATTGTGACAAATCCTTCGCAACATCTAAATATTTGAAGATTCATCAGAGAGTTCACACTGGAGAGAAACTGCACTGCTGTGACCAGTGTGGGAAAACTTTCACTCAATCAACAAGGCTAAAAGTCCACCGACGTGTTCACACTAGAGAGAAACCATACAGCTGTGAGCAGTGTGGGAAAACTTTCACCCAATCATCTAGCCTGAAAATCCACCAACGTGTTCACACTGGAGAGAAAATGTACTGGTGTGCACAGTGTGGAAAAACTTTCACTCAATCAAGTCACCTAAAAATCCACCAACGTGTTCACACTGGAGAGAAACCATACTGGTGTGAACAGTGTGGGAAAACTTTCACTACCTCAAGTTACCTAAAAATCCACAAACGTGTTCACACTGGAGAGAAAATGTACTGGTGTGAACTGTGTGGAAAAACTCTTGCACAGTCAAGTCACCTAAAAATCCACCAACGTGTTCACACTGGAGAGAAACCATACAGCTGTGAGCAGTGTGGGAAAGCTTACACTACACCAGGAGCCCTAAAACTCCACCAACGTGTTCACACTGGAGAGAAACCGTACTGGTGTGAACAGTGTGGAAAAACTTTTGCTCAGTCAGGTCACCTAAAACTCCACCAACGTGTTCACGCTGGAGAGAAACCGTACAGCTGTGACCAATGTGGCAAATCTTACCAACAGGAGAACCTGTTATCATGTGACTGTGCTGGACTAACGTCATGTGATGACAGCTGAGGAAGTTTGATTGCTGTATGTCAGAGGTCGCACACCTCTGAAGCAACTAGGGTTTAATGCCGGTTTCACACCAAACGCGATTTTACGCGTCGCAGCGCTTTCCACACGCAAGTACATTCGCTGCAAGTGTTCACACACAACGCGAGAAGGCAATTTGAACGCGATGAGGTGAATAAACACAACTCGCCATTACTACAGCTGTATGAAACCAAAGTAAATTTTGCGGTGATTAAATAGCAATAAACGGATTAAACTGGTGCCGAAATAACCACAACATGATACAGATTTGTTAAACATTTGAATTCATGGTTTGTCAGGTCTGTCAGCAAGACAGCAGGACAACAACTTCTAAAATGTTTGTTTTCTGAATGGAGTTCGGATCGATGAGGGCTGTGCTATGCTAACTTGGTCACAGTAAAGTACAACGACAGCTGGAATAAAGTTAAAGACACATGTTTTCTGAACTCACCACGTAGTTCAACCTCCTCGCTTTCTTTTCTCAAAGTAACGTCCAGCTTTGTTCAGTTTTTATATAAATATGAAGTCGTAGTCCGACAGAGCTAACGACGCTAACGCTGCTGAGAAGCTCCAGTGAAGATAAATCAACGTTGAAATCCCCAAAATTAAATTAAACCGCTAATTTAATAAAAAATTTAACTCGAGCTCCTCCTCCGAGTAAGCGGCATAGTTGTCAGAACCCGAAACCAACTGACTTGTGTGTATTTATTTCTCGAAGGTTGGAGCGCTGCTCCCTGCTCCTCTAGCCCAAGTTTAGCAGCTCTCAGCCGGCCTGCAGATTTTCAATCCCCCGCTCTGCCCGGCCCTCTGCACACAACGCTCTGAAGCGTCGGTGACGTTGGACAATCTCAACACTGATAGGCTATCGCGACTCAGCGTCGCGCGTCTTTTTCGCTCGAGTTGAAAATTTTCAACTCACGCGAATTCCATCGCGTTGCCCCCTTCGCGTCGGCAGCCCCGCCCCCTTAGCGTTGCGCCGCCTGGAAATCGCGGCCCTACGCGCGTCTGCATTGAATTTGTATGTAAACTCGTCGCCCCAAACGCTCGATTCGCGTTTGGTGTGAAAGCACCATAAGTGTCTTGTTCAGGGACACATTGGTGGATTGGATAGCCCTGAGAAGCCCCACCCCATAATTCCGCAGCACCTCCCACAGTATCTCCCGGGGTACCCGGTCTTATTCCTTCTCCAGATCTACAAAGAACATGTAGACTGAATGGGCATACTCCCAAGCCCACTCCAGGATCCTTGTGAGAGTAAAGGACTAGTCAGTTGTTCCACGACCGGGACGAAAACCGCATTGTTCCTCTTCGATCTGAGGTTCGACTATTAGCTGAACTGTCTGTTCCAGCACCCTGGCGTAGACTTTACCGGGGAGGTTCAGAAGTGTTATACCCCTGTAATTGGCACACACTCTCTGGTCCCCTTTTTGAACAGGGGAACCACCACCCCAGTCTGCCACTCCTTGGGCACGGCACCCCACTTCCCTCAGCCCCCTCCACACCCAAAGCTTTTAGCATCTCTGGGCGGATCTCATCAATCCCTGGGGCTTTGCCACTGTGGAGTTGTTTGACTACCTCAGTGACCTCCTCCAGGGAAACTGACAAGAACCCCCCCTCAGCCTCCAGCTCTGCCTCTACTAGAAGAGGGTGTGTCAGTTGGATTTAGGAGTTCCTCAAAGTGTTCCTTCCACCGCCCCAATTACCTCCCCAGTTGAGGTGAACAGGGTCCCATCCTTTATGTTTACAGCTTGGATGGGGGGGGGCATTCCTCCCAATCACGCCTTTCCAGGTATCTCCATAGCTTTGGTAGCTTTGATTTGCTATTGAATTTTCTAATGTGCCTGTTAGCTCACATGTCTTTGACTTTTCCACCTCAGCTCATGTCAGCATTGATGTTTCCTCCCTTACTGTAACGTACAGAATCTGATGTGGTTCCTGCTGTAGTTTGGCTTGGACCTGCTGTAAGCTGCAGTTAATAATAATAATTTCATAACCTTGTTTTTTTTCATCATTAAAAATATTAATTATATGAAGTTTCTGTTATTTTAATGACTCATTATTGTAAAAGCAGGATTTAACTGCTGTGGTTGATGAGCTGGAGCTCATTTTGTATCAGATTCCACATTAGAGATTTTCAGTAACAGTCTGCTGTGGAGGATTTATATCGTGTACAAGAAAACAACAAAGAAAAGTTATTAAAATAAGTGTATAAACTGTCGTGAGTTTAAGAAAAATCATATTTAAAGACTAAATTTAAACTTGTGTTTGTGTGTAAACATGTTAAGCTGTAAAGTAACTAAAGCTGTCTGATAAATGTAGTGAAGTAAAAGTAGAATATTTCCCTCTGAGATGTGGAGTAGAAGCAGAAAGTAAAGTCCAAGTACCTGAGTGTTGTACTTGAGTACAGCAGTGGAGTAAATGTAGCTGTTAACGTGAATGTTTTCTGAGGAGGGACGAACAGACTGACAGTGACAGGAAGCAGCCAGCAGGAGGCAGCAGAGGAGCTTCAGTTTCTTCACTTTAAAGTCACTGGAGGAGCAAACTGTGTGCAGAGGGTTTGGATCCTGTTACCTTTAATTAAACATTGTGTGCCAGCTGGGGCGCTGCTAAGGATTTTGGGCCCCATGAAAAGAATCTTGACAGGCCCCAACATCAGTTGAGACTTTTATGCTATTAATTTGACATAAAATCATGCTCTCACGGTATTTTGAGTGTCATTCATCAGACAATTGAACTCCATCCCATGTCCACACCTGTAATTTGTCCTCTGTAATACTGCACTACTTCAGTACTGTATAATGTATATACTGTGCATAGCTGTACATGGGTCATATAGTGTATTCACATATATTTATATTTGTATGTATGTATTGTACATATTTGTACTGTACAATGGCAATGACAATAAAGTTAATCTAATCTAATAATAGATTATCTAAATCTAAATCTAATAATTTTAAGTTAATAATTTTTACCATCAAATATATTTTTTTAGCACCACAATTTTATTGGGGGCTTCTCTGGGCCCCCTCTTAGTCATGGGCCCCGAGAATCGTCATCCTTTACCCCTCCTTTACGGTGCCCCAGTGTGCCAGTCACATACATTAAATGTGTTACTTATGGTCGGCCTACTGCTTTTATTATTTCACCATATGTACACAAATGTAGCCGAAGCAGTGAATGTGTGGCTGCAGTGCCAGGGCTGAATTGTTGTCCCAGTCTGCCCCAGATGTGAGGGAGCGATAAAGACTTATTGCATCTGGGGCGGTTTTGGGGGGGGGCAGTGCCCCTGTAACACAGCCCTTGGACCCCCCTATAGCCCCCCCCTCTGAACAAAAAGTCTATGGCAGTCCTAATGAATTAGCGACCATGGCGCACTGAAGCCCGATGCAATCTCCATGTGGCCCAGCATATGATCTAACATATGACAACAAAAGTAGCTACACTACATGCATAGTGTATGAACGTATCTACAGAGTGAGCTGCTGTAGGCTGAACCCTTCCTTCTCATCTCTGTTGAGTTTCACATGCGCTGTACCGATCACCGCCAATCAAGGCGCAACACTTCCTGTCAGACCTGCAGCCTCTCCGCTCCTCTGTGTGTCTGCAGAGGCCTCAGGGAACCAAGTCAGCTGATCAGGGGACATTACGACATTGATGACACCTCCTCTCGTTAGTGTCCGTATGTGGTTCAATAAAAACTTTGCCAGTTGCTGCAGCTGTCTTTAGGTTTCACAGGCACAGCGCTGGTTCAGCTAACAGCTTGTTGTTAAAAACAAGCTGAAGTGAAAGCTGTGCCCACCGGAGCAGCACCACCACCCCATCCAATCAGGCTATCCCTTAGGACAGGTGTTATAGCAAAAGGGTATATATGAAGAGCATTTATTTTGAATGAATACTTTATTTCGAATATATGTAAAAAGAACATCCGACAAGAAAATGAAATCAAGTAGACAAATTAAAGTAATGAAAAAAAAAAAAAAAAAAAACACAATGAAATAAAGAAAACTTAAAAACAATAGTTACATTCAAAGACCTTTTTTTTTTTTTTTCTTTTTCCTTTTTTAATTTTTTGTCAATGTCCATTACATATTCGAAAAGGAGTGGGAAGAAGAAAAAAAAACTTATTTAATCCCACCCCTTATCCACAAATCAGAAACTGCAATAATTGACCCGCATTCCAAATATTTTATCTACTTTTTTATATCCCAAAGCAATTCACATTGTACATTAATTATTAAATACAAAAGAAAAAAAAACACTAGGAAAAAATAAATTATAAATTCAGCAGCTCAAAACATACAACAAAATAACAACAACGCCATGTGAAACTGAAGATAATTACCAGCCCCAAAAGACACTCAGTGATTATTCACCCCTTCTTCATCCCTGTAACCATTGAAAACCATCTTTTTTATACTTGATTTTAAACTGATTTATGTTTGGACATTGCTTTAGTTCCTCATTAAGCCCATTCCATATCTTTACTCCAGAGCTTGAAATACAAAACTTTTCCTGGTTGTCCGTATCCTGTTAGTTTTGAAATTGAGTGTCCCCTTAAATTATAACCTCCCTCTCTCTCCCTGAATAGTATTTGAATATTTCTCGGCAATAGATTATTTCTGGCTTTAAACAGTATTTGGGCTGATTGATACTTCACAAGATCTGTGAATTTTAATAATTTTGACTGTAAAAATAATGAGTGAGTGTGATCCCTGTACCCAGCATTGTGAATAATTAGGGGTCCAAGCCCGAAGTGGGCATGGAACCCGCGATTGCAAGGCATCGCGGGGGCCATACCACGAAGTGGCATGGAACCCTATTGTAATCGTTAGGGTTTTTATTATTAGGGCCCGAGCACGAACCGTGCGAGGACCCTATTGAAACTGTTAGGATTATTTTTTTTTTTTTTTTTTTTCTTTATTATTATTATTTTTCTGCAAAGTAAGCTCATTTTTAGCGGCGCTAACATGCTCGAAAACTCACCAAATTTGGCATGCATGTCAGGACTGGTGAAAAATTTCAGTATTTTGTGGGTTTCAGCAGACGAGCGTGGCAAAATGGCTCGCCAGCGCCACCTAGAAAATTAGAAAAATTAGCCCCTCGTCCCCGTTCGACCTACATGCACGAAATTTGGTGGGGGCGTGTATCATATCAAGGCGCACAAAAAGCCTCAAGAACCCATACCCTAAACTGGACAGGAAGTCCGCCATTTTCAATTTGGTGGCCATTTTGGGACGATTTGCACCTCCGTGCTTTAACGAACTCCTCCTAGGGATTTAGTCGGATCGACTTCAAATTTCTGCTGTGCCTTCTAAAGGCATTGGCGATGAAAAGTTGTGCTATCTGTGCGTTTTCGTCGATGGAAGTGTCCGATGGCGTCGACGATTAAGCCATGAAACAGGAAGTTGTAGTAACCGCTATACATGCTTCGGATCTGCACCAAATTTTGTACATTTCACAAGACTCCCGCCCTGAACAAATGTACATGCCAACATTCAACCATAGTCATAGCGCCACCTGCTGGCAACAGGAAGTGACCTTAAGCGAAGCAGCCCCGCCCACGTTTGACCTACATGCACGAAATTTGGTGGGGACGTGTATCATATCAAGGCGCACAAAAAAGCCTCAAGAACCCATACCCTAAACTCGACAGGAAGTCCGCCATTTTGAATTTGGTGGCCATTTTGGGACGATTTGTACACTCCATACTTTAACGAACTCCTCCTAGGGATTTAGTCGGATCGACTTCACATTTCTGCTGTGCCTTCTAAAGGCATTGATGATGTAAAGTTGTGCTATCTGCGCGTTTTCGTCGATGGAGCGTGTCCGTGGCGTCGATGATTACGCCATGAAACAGGAAGTTGTAGTAACTTGGCTGTAAATGCTCAGATCTGCACGAAATTTTACCACGATTGACAAGAGTCCCGTCCTGAACAAATCTATATGCTGACATTCACCCCAGTCATAGCGCCACCTGCTGGCAACAGGAACTGACCTTTAGCGAAGCAGACCCGTCGCCGCGTTTGGCCTACATGTATAAAATTTCTGTGGAGCGTGTATTATGTCCAGGCGCACAAAAGTCTCTTGGACCACTCCCTAAACTCAACAGGAAGTCGGCCATTTTGATTTTTTATGGCAGCGTTTTGGTGACTTACACACTCTGTACTTTCACGAACTCCTCCTAGAGATAGAGTCGGATCGACTTCAAATTTCTGCTTTGGCTTCTGAAGGCATTGAAGATGTAAAGTTGTGCTATCTGTGAGTTTTAGGTCAATGGAAGTGTCCGTGGCGTCGCGTCAAAGATCAAGTCTTCAGCCATGACAGAGGAAGTGGTTCTAACTTCACTGTACATGCTCAGATCTGCCGCGAAATTTTACCGTTTGACAAGAGTCCGCCCTGGACACATGTACATGCCGACATTTACCCACAGTCATAGTGCCACCTGCTGGCAACAGGAAGTGACCTTGTTGTGACCTTTAGCGAAGCAGCCTCCGCCACATGTTTGACCTACATGTTCAAAATTTCTGTGGCTTATGTATCATGTCCAGTCGCACAAAAAAGCCTCTTGGAGCGATGCCCTAAACCCAACAGGAAGTCGGCCATTTTGAATTTTATGGCAAAGTTTTGGTGATTTACACACTGTGTACTTTAACTATCTCCTCCTAGAGATATTGTCAGATCGACTTCAAATTTCTGCTGTGCCTTCTAAAGGCATTGAGGATGACAAGTTGTTGCTATCTCGCGGCGTTTTTAGATCAATGGGCATGTCCGTGGCGTGGCGTCAAAGGTCAACTCTTTCCCATGAAACAGGAAGTGGTTGTAACTTCACTGTAGCTGCTCAGATCTGTATGAGATTTTACATGTTTCACAAGAGTCCCGCCCTCAACACATGTACATGCCGACATTAAAAGCAGTCATAGCGCCACCTGCTGGCAACAGGAAGTAAGGTACAAAACCTTCATGCAGCCTCCGAAGCGCAAAGAAAATTCACAGTCGCACAGGCAGGGGTCCACAGTAGGCAACGCGGTAGCAACACACCCCGACGCGCTACAGGTGCGAGGGCCCGCCCATCGCTGCTTGCAGCTTTAATTCTTTTTATTCTTCCGTCCCTAATTCCACTACTGCAGCCTAGACGGTAAGTGCTGGAGACACCAAGTTCGCGGTGTAGGTCAAGTTCAGTGCACGTAACTCAGGCGCAAAATTCGCACACATCTACCACTAGGTGGCGCTGTGACAAATTTTTTCGCGTTTGGGCTTGGAACTCCGCCTACGATGGCGAATATGGAAAACCTTATATCCCGCGTTCGGGGATCATGCTGAATCACGTGGTATAGGCCACGCCCATTTCCGCCTAGACTTTTTTCGCGCAAAATCGCGATAACTGACTAGCCGCTCAGAATTAACTCCTCCGAAACCGCAAGTCCGATCGACACCAAATTTGGCATGGACCATCTCTGGACACACATCATACTGGCTTGTGCTCCCCAGATCGATACGCGAAAAACTCTTCCGGCTATAAGCTAACGAATATTCACGCAAAACGCTACTAACGTTAACTGATGTCATATCTTCGCGTTGCAATGGCCAATCGACACCAAACTCGGAGGATTTATGTAGGACACCCCCCTGAGGGCCTGTGCAAAATTTGGTGCAACTAGCCTCTAGGTGGCACTGTTTAACGCGAATAATTAGTTCTGGTATAACCGCAAGTCGCATTGACGTGAACTTTGTGCCAAATTGTTAAGCATGGTCCCCTGACCTCAGGCACCAAAGTGCATCCTAATGTGCCCATAGGTGGCGCTGTTAGTGCAGTTCAAACGCGAAAAAAATTATCCCATTGACTTACATTCATTTTATATCTCCGGAACCGCAGGTCCGATTGACACCAAATTTGGGTCAAGTCTTCCCCATGGGTCCCTGATGACACCTGACAAATTTGGTGAAATTCGGCCTAAAGGTGGCGCTATAATGGAAGCTGGAATGCTGAAAAAGTCCCATTGAAATGAATGGGATTTAAAACCACGCCACTATTTGCCTAGGTTAGGAATGGCCGATCAACACCAAACTTCAGGATCCTATGCGGCATCACTTCTGGAACTGCTGTGTGAAATTTGGTGTCAATCGGCTAAAAGGTGACTCTGTTAATAATTTATGAAAAAACACTCCCATTCACTCCCATTCATTTTATATCTCCAGAACCGCAGGTCCAATTGACACCAAACTTGGGTCAAATCTTCCCCATGGGGCCCTGATGATACCTGAAAAATTTGGTACAATTCGGCCAAACGGTGGCGCTATAATTGAAGCTCAAAACCCTTCAGAAAGCCCATTGAAATGAATGGGATTTCAAACCAGGCCACAATTTGCCTAGGTTAGGAATAGCCGATCAACACCAAACTTCAGGATCTTATGCGGCATGACTTCTGAAAATGCTGTGTGAATTTTGGTGTCAATCGGCCAAAAGGTGACTATATAAATAATTTATGAAAAAACACTGCCATTGACTTACATGCATTTTATATCTCCGGTACCAAAGGTCCAATTGACACCAAATTTGGGTCAAATCTTCCCCATGGGCCCATGATGATACCTGATAAATTTGGTACAATTCAGCCAAACGGTGGCGCTATAATTGAAGCTGGAACGCCGAAAAAGTCCCATTGAAATGAATGGGATTTCAAACCATGTCACAATTTGCCTAGGATAGGAATGGCCGATCAACACCAAACTTGAGGATCTTATGCAGCATGACTTCTGGAATTGCTGTGTGAAATTTGGTGTCAATCGGCCAACAGGTGACTATATAAATAATTTATGAAAAAACACTGCCATTCACTTACATGCATTTTATATCTCCGTAACCACAAATCCGATTCATACCAAATTTGGGTCAAATGTTCCCACTGCGTCCCTGATGACACCTGACAAATTTGGTGCAAATCGGCCTAAAGATGGCTGTAATCGATGCTGAAATTTATCGCTAAATCCCATTCATTCCAATGGCATTTTCAAACGCGAGACATTTTGCCTCTGTTTGGAGCGGCCCGTCGAGACCTGACTTCGGGGACCTTCATGCTGGCAGCGGGCTTGCCAGGACGACTCAGCAGCGCTCAGCGGGGCTGAAGTTTCACCAGGGGCTTGGACCCCGCTTACAACTGCTTGCAGTTCTAGTTCTTATTGCTCTTTTTTGGAGAACAGATAGTGAATGTAATGAGCTTTTGTAGTTGTGTCCCCAAATCTCAGCACAGTAAATAAAATATGGTAAAACTAGTGAACAATACAACAAGTGGAGTGATTTTTGATCAAGAATCTGCTTTGCTTTATTTAATACTGCAATTGATCTTGATAGTTTGGACTGTACATGATTAATGTGTGATTTCCAGCTGATTCTGTCATCTATAATTACCCCAAGAAATTTATTTTCATATACTCTCTCAATTATTACCCCATCTATTTTTATGTTCACCTGAATATTCATATTACAATTCCCAAATAGCATTACTTTAGTTTTATTTAAATTTAATGATAATTTATTTCTATCAAACCATATTTTTAATTTGTTCATTTCTTTAGTGACGTCCTTCACTAGTTGCTGTAGGTTTTCACCTGAACAGAATATATTTGTATCATCTGCAAATAACACCATCTTCAATAACTTAGATACTGAACATATATCATTAATATACAAAATAAACAGTTTTGGTCCCAACACTGACCCCTGGGGGACACCACAAGCAATGTCCAAACATACTGACCTGGAGCTTCCCAACTTCACAAACTGCTGTCTCTTACTCAGATAACACCTCACCCAGTCTAATACTATCCCCCTGATACCGTACCTTTCCAGTTTATTTATAAGTATGTCATGGTTAATTGTATCAAAAGCTTTTTTGAGATCAACAAAAACCCCCATTACATAATTTTTTTGATCTATGGCACTCGTGATTTCCTCAATTGCTTCTAATATTGCCATTGATGTCGATCTATTTAATCTGAATCCATATTGACTGTCAGTGAGTAATTGATGTTTATCCAAGAATGTATCTAATCTGTTGTTAAAGACTTTTCTAGTATTTTGGAGAATTGTGGAAGTAAGGAGACAGGTCTGTAGTTTGTGAAGTGGTGTTTGCTCCCATTTTTTATACAAAGGTATGACTTTGGCTATTTTCATTTTGTTTGGAAATGAACCTGTTTGAAATGATAAATTACATATAAATGTTAATGGTTTTGAAATCCCTCAATTACTTTTTTTCACTATGGTCATGTCAATGTCATTGTAATCGGTAGATTTTTTGTTCTTACATTTGCTCACAATTTCCAATATTTCTATCTCATCCACTGGCTTGAGAAACATTGAGCTTTGATTTCTCTCTATTAATTGTTTGCAGTGATCTTCAGATGTCCCAGGATCAGGGATTTTTCCAGCTAGGACAGGTCCCACATCTACAAAGAACTGATTAAAACTGTTAGCCATGTCATCCATATTATAATTTTCCTTATCCTTATCAATAAAATACTTAGGATAACCTATCTGTGTAGGACTATTTCTTATAATACTATTCATTATATCCCATATTCCTTTAATATTGTTTATATTACTATTTATTTTGTTCTTATAATACTCCTTCTTGCAGGCCCTTATAATTTGAGTTAACTTGTTTTTATATTTTTTATATTTATTTTCTGTCTCTATGGTTCCCCGTCTTATAAATTCCCTATACAGTGTATTTTTCTTTTTACATGCATTCTGTATTCCCTTTGTGATCCATGGGCAATTTGTATATCTTAATTTTCTACTATATTCTTTTATTGGACAATTTTTTGTCATATAAATACTTAAAAGTTCTAAGAATATGTCATATGCCTTATTGATGTCTTTTTTCCTGATATATTATATCCCAGTTCTGTGCCAGCAGATCTTTTTCAGTTTGTTCATAGAGTCCTCTGACCTCACTCTTCTGAAATCGGTTTGCTTGTCAGGCTTATTAATCCTATAATTGCAATCATAAACTGTAAAAACTGGCAGATGATCACTGATATCAATTATTAGTAAACCATTCACTGTATTGTTCTCAATATTGTTGGTAAAAAATATTATCAATTAGGGTGGTACAATGAGGTGTAATTCTACTGGGTCTAGTTATTGTTGGAAATAGACTCATGCTAAACATTGTATTAATAAATTCGTCAGTGATTTTATGTTTATTAGGATTCAACAGGTCAATATTGAAATCCCCACATATAAAAATGTTTTTATAACTTTTTTTTGTAAACATACACTCCATCCAATCTTTGAATTGTTCTATATTAGAGCCTGGTGCTCTATATATACAACTTATGATGACATTTTTAGATTTTTCCATATATATTTCTATTGTTATACATTCTAATAGGTTGTTAACCACAGCTGTCATATTTTCCAGTACCTTAAAGTTTAGCCGTTTTATCCACATATATTGCTACTCCTCCTCCACCCTTGTTCTGTCTATTGTTATATCTAAGTTCATAACCATCCAGTTCAAAGTCCATCCCTTTTTCCGAGTTGATCCATGTTTCAGATATAGCTATGATTTTAAATGGTTGTGAAAATCTTTGTAAACACTCCTTAATGTTATTGAAGTTGGCATACAGGCTTCTGCTATTGAAGTGGATAATTGATAATTTGCCATTTGAATTAATCATTTTGTTGTACTGATCATCAGTGTAGTAGCTGCAGTTATTGTTGATGGTGGAGAAGAAGTTATTGTTCGGGTCTATATCTTTTTCCAAATCTTGGGAGTTGTAGTCAGTGTATTCAAATGTTTTCAGTTCCTGCTGGTCTTGTTCATTGTTCATCAGAGTTCTTAGGTTATTATCTTCAGATGTAAATGAATGAGTTCTTTCTGCGTGTGTCATATGGTTGTGTGTTGTTGTTTGTTACCTTACAGTCCAGTTCTTGTTCATCACTGATACTTATCCAGTTCCTCCATATTCCTGATGACAAGTACTTTGGCTTCCTCGGGTGATCCATTTAGTTTAATGAATATTTTGCAGTTTGTAGTCCAAGTGTTTTGAATTTTCCTCTGTTTCTTCAAGTAGCGTGCTTTTCTGGCTATGTCGGCGTTGTGTTTTGTGAGATTCTCGTTGATGAAGACATTTGATCCTTTAAGTTTTCTACCCTGTTTTAACAGTGCGATCTTATGTTTGCGGTTAACAAACCTCATAATGACCGCTGTTTTATCGCTTGCGTTTTTCCTTGGCAAAGGATGGCAAGCCTCAATGGAGTTATAGTCAAACTGAATCCCTTTGGCCTGTAAGAAGGTCGCCACCTGTTGCTCCGTAGATTTCCGCCTCCATCTCACTGGGTTCACCCTCGTTGTCAGCGCCACCGCCCGAAGCGTATGACCGGGTTTAATATGGAGCCGGTGACAATCACATCATTCATTCTTGAATACTGTTCCAAGTCCGCCACTCTGCTCTTCAAGGTATGCTATTCTTTCTCTCTCAGCATTCTGAGTACGCAAAGTCTTCACCTCCTCGACCAAATCCAGGATACTTTTCTGCTGCAACCTGACAGCAGAAATTTCCTCTGTTAGGAAGTCGAGCGATTTTTTGATCTCGTCAAATTCATCAGTCTGCTGATTTTTCTTTGGTCCCATCGTGAGCTGATATTTCGCAGATAATTTGGCAAAACCGCGTGTCAAACAATTGTTCACTCACTTTAGACCATTGACATCCGAATTATCCCTAAATCCCTATTTAAATGCTTATTTACATATTTTCTGTTCATTTATCATTATTTTTCTTTACATTTAGCCAACATTTTATTTTCATTCCACACATTCTTTTCATTTCATGTTGCTTTTCTTTTAAAGTTTTTCTTTTAATTTCACATAACTTTTCTTTACTCTTTAGTGAGTTATTGTACAAATTTGTTGCAGACTTTGCTTCTTTAAGACTGTTTTGGAAGGAGTGTATTTGTGGGCGGGCCAGAGTGGTTCATTTTACATGAGAGAGCACAAACAGTTCTGTAGGTGCTGTTCGAGATGACGGCGGCTGACTTTTGCCTGACTTGATAGTCTAACTTGCTGCAGGTGACCGCAGGGGCTGGGTGTAAAACAGCGCGCAGAAGTCGGACACATTCTACCTGCAGCAGCTTACTGTGAGCTGATCAATGACTGATCTCAGCGGCATTTGCAAAGAATAATGCCGCTGAGACCGGCAATAGTGTGGTTCCAACTTTGTGCAGTCGGGAAAAGCAACTGCAGCCGCCGGACTCAGCTGCAGCCTTGCTCCCGTGAGGTTTTAATGTCATGAGACATGGTGACGGGTTTGCAGCGCCGGCGAAAGTTGGACACAATTTTAAACCAGCATGCCTTATGTTAAGTCCAGCTGCGAAGGCCAAGCAAAGTCAAACGCCCTATTATTTTTTAATAACAGGTTAATAACGGAGGTTTACAAACTAATACAGGAGGACGGCGGGAAAGAAGGGTGAAATACAGGACTTTCCCGCCAAAACGGGATACTTGACAGGTATGAGTGAAAGCTGTCTGTCTTTAACTGTTCAGCTTAGTTTGCCTGTACATTAAAATATGGCACATTATAAACTCAGCTGGTGAGAAAACCAGCAGTGGCTGCAGGACAGGAGGAGGACAGAGGAGGACAGGAGGAGGCGGAGGAGGACAGGAGGAGGACAGGAGGAGGAGGAGGAGGACAGGAGGAGGACAGAGGAGGACAGGAGGGACTAAGCTGTTCATCATTTCTAAACTTCACACAGTATGTTGATGTCAGGAATATTTAATATTTATTTTACTGACATGTTAAATTTGTTTGTTGTTTGTTGCTGTAAATCCTGTTGCTGCTCTAGAAACAACAAAACATTTAAATATATTATAAATATATAATATATTTAATTATTTAGTAATAAATAGGACTGATGAGAGCATCAGTAACTGAACCAATAAGGATTACCAACACAAGTGTGTCAATAAAACCTTAATGATCCCAACTCCTGAGAAAATGTCCGGTCCATCTCTGTGTCCTGGTTTTAAAATCAGTCCCAATTAAATTTATAATTAATAATAATTATAAGTTTAATTTGTATAGCGCTTTTCCCAAGCTCAAAGTCGCTTTACAGAGTAGAAACAGTAGATAAATATATTTATATAAAAAGTAATTGATGTAATTTATACAACAAAATCTTACAACAGTGTATTGTATTTGTGCTTTTACTGTAAGTGGCAATGCATCATGGGAAATTAATGGACAGTCCTGTATTATTATTGTAACTACACTGTACCACCGAAGTTTTACAATAATTTTACATGCACCGCGTTGCATCATGGAATCACTGCGACCGAAATTTTGAATTTTTAGGCGGTTAACGTTAGTTCTAAATGGACATTTGGGAACTAAGCCATCATTCAGGAAGAAAAAAACAAGAAGCAAACATTCTGGGATGAAGGTAAGTTAATTTCACGTTATGTAACTTACTGTTACCCTTTTTTATATCATTATTACTTCTGCTAATCTGAGTGGATGGTGACGGTTTCATCTGCTTTGATTAGCTAACATAAAGTCAGCTGTCCCCTTGTGGTTTAGCTAAATTGGAAATGACGTTAGGGCAGAAATAGGTGCTTTTATGATCGGTTAGCTACCGAGCGTTATTAACGCGTCTCTTCCTCCATCAGTCCATTGAAATCAGGTATGTAAATGTTACTGGTAACGTTAGTTGCTAACGCTAGCTACCTTGTTCATCACGAATTGATGCTATTTTTAATCTGCCTGAAGGAACGCCAACATGGTTCTTTCACTGTTTGGACGGATTGACTAGCTAGCCGAAAGTGTCATTTAGAGAAAGAGTGGGAGTGAGCTCTGCTCTGTGGATTTGGCCATTAGTTGAGATAGGCTGTCAAATAGGTTTAAAGTTAAATAAACTACCTATAACGTTACAAGTAGTTATTCTCTTTGTATTAATTTGTCCTGTTATTGACGTAATGTGCAAAATGCGCTACCAGAATATGTTTTTTAGATGGAATATCGGTATTCGAACGTCAGTTTTTGAGCAATTTTTCTGTTTGTAAGTTTTTTATCGCGCTCTTGCCTTCTGAGAAGATCGCCACGTCTGCCTCCTGTCAGTGAGTTAGTTAGTTAGCCTTAAAAAGGTAGCTTCTGTGTTTGCTTCTTCTCAAATTCTTCATTTCAGGTTCATTAAAATGCTATTCTACAAATCACAAATTAAGAAACCCTCATACAAAATGTGAGCATACGAAGTTTCTTAATTTGTGATTTTAGAATAGGATTTGTAAACCTGATTTTGAGAAGGTGTAACTGTTGTGTTGTGTTTGTGAGAGGGACAAAAAAGTCTACAAGTTTACAACTCTTAAAACATCTCTCTTTGACTTCAAATTTCCTGATACACGTGTGGCTTTTCTCTACAAAACTACAAATCACACTGTCACAGGTGTTCAGTTGATTTTAATCAAATAAACCTCCATAAGCAATGACTTGATATATGAAGGGAACTTTTCTGTAACTGACATTTTATGTTAGAGATGTCAGTAAGTCACCCCGGCCCACTTAATAAAAAAAACATATTACTTCACATTTTGAGTGATCAGATTTTACACATTGCTTTGCAGTTATAAGAAAAAACTCAAATTATGCTATCCAATTTAGTGAGAAAGGGATGAGTGAGGAGAGGCATCAGAGAGGCGAGGACATGGGGAGAGATGGGTCACGATCGCACACACAGACACTCACTCAATCTCTCACAGGCACACACTCAGGGGTTAAAGTATTGCGGCACTGCACCAGATCTCCGGCGTGACATGGTTGTGAAGAAATTTTCATCAGGATAGATATTCGGAAAGGTTTATCATCTGAGATCCCCAAAACCTATGGCAGCTCTCACACACAAAAAACGTGTTTAGCCAGTCAGAAGCAGAGTAGGGCGGGACTTGTGTTTGCTAGCTATAACAACGTGCAGCTATCCAACAAGATTAAAGTTTTCTCTGTCTCGCAGATGCGTGATGTGCGTGAGACTTCAGCGTAATACTGCGATGTAGAGGCCCGCTGTAGCTCGGGTAGTCACGGTTTAGAGATCTTTCTATTTGTAAACAATGCTCATGAATTTAGACCTGAAAATAGACCTACCCTCTGCATCTAATAGTCTGCTCGTTTGGGAAATGGCTGAGATAATTATGAAAGTAAATTGAATGAAAATAATTATTTAAAAATGTACAGGCCTATATAAAATAGGAATTCACATTTTACCGATGCAAAGCTTTTAAAGGGAGATGCATCACGGTTTCAGCCCAATTTCTATCCAATGCACACCCCTCCAACCGGTGCACTCGTATTGCAGACCCTTCCATCGATCGTGCCAAGCTACAGACACATACATACTCATATAGCCTACAGTGACTCTCAGTCTCACACACAAGCACTCAGTCATTCATAAAGATGCCTTAATGTTTCATGTCATGGCTATGACCATGTCATATCAGTCTTAAATGTTACCTGATAAGTGTGTTTTCAGAACCTTTTGCGGCATAAATCCCCAGACGGGCAGCAAGGCAGAGAAAAAATGAGGGCTGAACGCACCAGTTTGCACATTTCTGAGGAAACTGCTGGATTTTGAATTGGTAGGCAGGGGAAATTAGAGAACATTAGGGGGCAGGGGACATTGGTAGGCCGGGGACTTTAGAGGACATTAGTCTGTTTGACAACTCTTGTTCAACCAGTTTGGTACAGTAATAGATTGCATTGTGCACTCTGTTTTCTCATCAGTTTTAAGAGAAAATAAAAATATATTTTAAAAAAATACTAAGTGTTTTGTTTTTTCTTTGCAGAAGTCTGAAAGAGGACATTTATCCAAGTTACAACATTTAATTGTAATATTTACAATATTCTGTCCTGTGAAATTCCAGTAAATCCCTAAAATTACAGGAAATTCCTGGCTACTGAGTTGCCGTAAATATAAAATTTTGCTGTAATATTTACAGTATTATATCCTGTGAAATTACAGGAAGTACAGTACCTAGTTGTAGCTATTTTACAATAACAGTCCTGTATACTGTTTACAGTAAATTTACAGCAACTATTAGCCAGGAATTTCCTGTAAAATTTAAGTTCTGGTCTGGTCTCACTGTCTGTGTTCTGGTCTGCCCTGGTGTTCTGGTCTCACTGTCTCCTGTGACAGAGACTCAGTCAGACCAGGACTCCTCCCTGTGAAACTGAAGGCAGCTGAATGAGCTGTGTTCCAGTAAAGCTCCACCTCTTCCTGTACACAGATCTACACTGAGGACAGCACATGATGATCAGAGCAGACAGCAGGCGGACGGCCAGAGAGACGGTCTACCTGGACATGGATCACCTGTTGGTGCTGCTGCTGCTGTGGAGCTCAGGTAGGACTTTAAACAGCATGTGTTTATCAAGCTTCCCAGAATTACTCATGAGAAACCTGCTAAGAACTGACTGAAGAGTGAAAATGTGTTGGCTCAAAGCTGAGCTGAAAAGTTAGTTATCAAGCATCATAGTCCGAGTTAAGAATTTTAAGAGACAACATTATGTACACCGGCTGCGTACACACAGGAAGTGAAAGATAAAACCGTTTAATCTTTATATGAGTGCCATCAGTGTCACCTGCTGCTCCTGGGAAGCCCGATATGTGCAAGTGCTATAATTGTTTCCATGACAACTGGGCTTATTGATGGTAGTGACGGTCCAAAATCATCAGCACTGCTGCGTTTGTCCTGTGGCAAATAAACAAAGCGTCATCACAACCTTCAGTTTAGCTGAAAACTCATTACTGCGTAAAGTCTGTGGTGAGATGACGTCTCTCACCAACTCGCTGACAAAGATGATGCCTGTGCTGTCCGACCCGTCTAATTAACTGTGCGTCATCAAATATTTCAGAAACATTCTTCCTCTCCTGAGAGATTCATGTCTCTTGTGTCCACAGTGCGTCACAAGCCTCTACTGGCAGCTGCTAACCACAGAGAGACCTGTGGAGCCGCCTGAAATAAGCTCAGCTTGATAAATACGGGCCCAGATCTCTTTACTGGATCAGGGATAAAATCAGTATGAAAGGCTGTTCAGGGTGAAAACACTGAAAGACCTGCACAGTATTTAGGTGGCCTGTAGATATTTAGAGATCTAGCTGGAGGAATTCAACAGTAAACTAAATGGCAGCTCCCCGTCCTTTCTGATGCTCGCTAGCTTCACTCATAAAGTATCTGGGTCTAACCAAGTCTCAGCTAAAAACAGGATATTAGATTATACCTTCCTTTTCCTGCCAAAGAGCTGACGTACAGCTACATTTAAGGTGTAAAGACCTTATCTGACCCAGTTTATGAGGTGTGAACATTTTCAGTATTTTCCCCCCTAAATGGAAAGAACTGACGTACAGCTAAAAATAAGGTGCTAAGATCTTATCTGACTAAACTAAGAACTCTGGTGTCAGAGGTTGAATTTGCTTTTATATGGTCTCCTTTAGATTACTGTAACTGTCTTTTCAGTTGTTTGAATAAGAAGGAGCTTCACCGTCTCTTTAAGGCTGTTCAGATCTCTGCTGCAAGGCTTCTAACTCACATTAACAAAAGAGCGCACATCACACCTGTTTCACCATCACTTCACTGGTTACCAGTCAAGTTTAGAGTCCAGATTAAAGTCCTGGTCCTTACTTTTAGAGCCCTGCTCGGACACAGACACATCTATGACTCCATACAGCTTCACACTCCCACCTGTTGCACCTGAAAAATGAAGACAAAATGAAGCCCTGAGCTGTGTGAGAGCACTTTAACTGAGTGATGACAGCAGCAGTGTGACAGTCAAAGAAAGACAAATAGACTACAAGTTAAAGGCAGGGTAGGCAAGTTGCTTCTAAAACACTTTTTGTCATATTTGTTGAAACTATCTATATACACCAATGCATATTAAAAAAGTTAGGTGCACTGAAAAAGTGCACCTGTAGTCCTCTCAGGGCTGCAGTAAACACAGCCGCTCGTTCTGTTCGGACAGAAGGCAATGATTGGCTGGCTGACTGTCACTCTCCCTCGCTGCCATGGCTACCAGCCCTGCTGCTACATGAGCTGCCCCGATGCGTGCACCCGGTCAGCTCGCTCAGACCTGCCGAGCGAAGCGGTCAGACCGGAGCTAATATCTGGGTGGCTTTTCAACGATAGTGACAACTGAGGAACACCGAGGGGCTGACACAGCGTGGTGGCTTTATTTCTGCTGGACAGGTAATCTGGCTTTTATCATTTTGATGGTAATTTGCTACTTTCATCGCTAGCAAACGTAGCTACCTACTTAGCGTAGAGCTAACGGTGGCTACCTACTTAGCATAGAGCTACCAGCTGCTATGAGTGCAGGCTGGTGTAGGAGCCAGAGTAGAGACGATGAATTATATCCAGCTGTAGGTGAGCTGGAAAACAGCAGCGCGAGCTGTTTCCGACGCTAACATTAGGTAAGACAATGTAAGTGTAGACTGCTCCGGTTTAGTTATTCACCATGTAACGTTAGGTTTATTGTTATTCTATGTTTACACCTAACCTTACGTTATCTTTACAGCTTGTATCTTATTGGTTTGTGTGATTATCTGGTGTCTGCAGTTGATGTTTGACTGAATGCTACTTGATGTGATATGATGATGATGTAGCTGTGTGTGTGTAGTTATGAGAAAGATATTTCAACGTTAGTGTACATAAACAATGATGCTAAAGGTCCCCAAGTATCTGTGTTTCTGGTATACAAGCTACCTATAATACAGTTTGACATTGTTCATCGCTAAACCTACTGTGTGAAAACCTTTTTGTAATGCTGCTGTTACTTGTTGATGTCATTACTGCATTATTTAGATTCTCAAGAGCCGTGGTCTTGGACCTGTGTGTTGAACTGGTTCCAGCATTAGAGAGACCAACCTGGCAGAACCCTACCATCCTGTACAAATACAAATAGTGTTTCTGGCAGTCAGCTGTTGGCAGCAGGAGCCGACAGGTGTGTGTCTGATGGGATCAACAATATATAATGTTTACCTTTCTACCTATGTCTTTCTTTACAATAATATAATTCTGTTAAACTCTCTGAGTCTTCTTTTGTTTGTGAACGAGCTGCATCAAACAATCTGTTGGCCACTTTCTAACATCCACGCCACAAGCATCTCAATCTCTGAATCAGAAAAGCTCTCTTCCTCTTTTTTGCCCTCCACTTTATGTCAGACCGTGTTTTCTGCATTTCAGCCAGTTTGAGTCTCTGAGCTGACTGTTATTGTAACACTAACGCCACTCTGTCGTTTTGTGTTTGTTGCTGATCAAAGAGTTCAAACCATCAAATGAAATATTTCTCCTCTCCTCCCCTTCAGTGATCAGCACCTCGATCTCTCACTCAGTGAAGTTTCCTTATTTTCACTATGTCATTTGCATAGTAATTTGTAGCTGTGTGTGTGTGTAGTTATGAGAAAGATATTTCAGCGTTAGTGTACATAAACAATGATGGCTAAAGGTCCCCAAGTATCTGTGTTTCTGGTGTACAAGCTACCTATAATACAGTTTGACATTGTTCATCACTAAACCTACTGTGTGAAAACCTTCTTAATTGCTGCTGTTTCTTGTTGATGTCATTACTTATTTTACCAGAAGTAAAAAAAGTCCTGTATGTATATTTCCACTGTGCCCTCAGGTCACCTGCAGATTTGTATTTCATAGCCCTGTGCTTCTCACCAGTATACACTGAAAGGACCACGCTGGTTGGCCTGGATCATAACCACCATGTCCACAGTCCAGCCAGGAGAAAAGCTGATGACACAGTTCAGTATGTTTCATTATGAGTACTCCTCTGCATTTTACTCAATACATTTATAAGTGATGAGTCAAAAATATTAAACAGTATGAGGAATACAGATAAATGTTGTTGATTTATTGTTTTGATTGCATTTTATGTGGAAATGCTAACTGCTCTATAAGAGAATAATGTATTACAAACTTTTTACTAAGTTGATCCTCCTTTTGGTATTATCAGGTAAAGCAAGGTGTACAACAAAAAGACATCTAGAGTGCTCTCCTCCTCCTCCTCCTCCTCCTCCTCCTCCACAGACAGTTGCCTACTACTGAGGAGATGCCTTAGAAGCAGAACCAGGAGACCTGATGATCCCTGTCAACATGGGGTTCAGTCAGGTGTCCCTGCCGCAACTGTGTTACTAGATACAGCAAAATATAAATCAGAAAGTAATATGGTTGTTTTTGAAATGTGGTAATCATGTCAGAGAGGTGATTGTGAAATATTTAATCATCTCCACAGCAGCGATATGATGCTACATGCAGGTCTGAACTGTCTTCATAATCAGTCAGGACACCCGTGGACACTGTCGATTCCTGTATATACTTATTTTTAATGATGTTTAAAATTATCTATTTGTGATAGGTTGTAGTATTTAATAACAATAAACAAGTGTTATACCACATTTTGGCGTCATTATTGGAGACATAAGACAAATGTAGTTGCTTGAGTGTTTATGCTGCAAGTGTAAAGAAAAGGCATTTATCATTTTCAATGTTTTATTTAAAAAAACATGAAAATATTATCCAGAACAGGGAAACATACTTTGTATTTTCTCTACCCTCCTGGGAATAAAACTAACAATGTACAGATATTCATCCACACAGTGGAGGAATTATTTGTGTAGCAGTCAGTGACATTACATCTTGCTAAGATTAAACCTCTGTATTGTCCTAATGGATCAGGAGAACAGCTGCATATCTTCTAGAAACATCACGACTCTAAGTTCTCCACACTGCCACACTACAAACTGTCTGTATGCTGCCTGACTGAACTGTCTGTTACTCTGTCCTGGGTCTGAAGATCAGCCATGTGTGGTGCAGGGAAACACTGTAGTCTGGATGTTGTCCACAGTCCTCAGATTCTGGTCTGTAAAGGAATATATAGTTGTTAGAACTCCAAATGGGAAAGATCTGTGTAATTGGACAGAACATTCATCAACATGATCAGATATTTTTATTGAACAGGGGCTTGTTGTTCTCTAACAGGACTTCTGAGTCCACATTACACACCAGGTCAGTGTACATGACACAGATGAGCCCAGCTTTAGTTTTAATCAGTAAACAATAATAAAAAAGTAATAATAGTGATTACACAGCACTTTATTTTTGCTGAGGGGGAAACACCAGAGAGACTTTGAGACAAGCACACTGGGAGATAACAGACTAATATTAAAATATATATACCTGTTCATATGCCGCTGTTGGAGTGTGAAGCTCGGCGCAGGTATGTGCTGCTCGGCTTGCACCTCGTCCTCCCTCCTCTGCTTCGCCGACCCCGGCCGGTCCCGGTCTGGTCCCGGTCTTGTCCCGGTCTGTGCTTGGCTCTGGAGTGCAGTCCTCATCAGAGACAATAAAGCTGTCACAGTGGAAGCTCTAACATGCAAAACAACGTACATGTTACGAAGTCTAACACGAAATTCACGTTCGTGTGGTGTAACTGATGGAAACGGAAAATGCATCGGCCTGTTTTTAGCTTTGCCCAATGTTACCGCGAGCTGTTAGCACAGCTACCTGTTGCTAACAGTTAGCTCACCAGCTCGTTACTGAATCAAAGTCAGACTTTTAAACCTATCCAATATAAATATGCTAGCTTCGATAGTGAGAACTAACAGCCGCGTTAGTTGTTTATTTTCATAACGATATAGTCAAATGTTTTCATACCCCTGACGTGAGCCACTGCATTGGTGCTCTCCGCTCGTCACACTGGGTTCGTCCTCCAGCACTCGGTAACGCGCGTTCACGTGTTTTGGCTTTGGAAGGAGCCCAGAAAGGAGGGGGTGGGAGTTTCTCTGTTGGATACTTTCAAATATCTGGCTGTTTGAGCTAGTTTCTCAAACTTACCAACCCTGCCTTTAAATGAATCAGTAGGCTAAACTGTAGGCTACAACAAACTAACAACAACATCATGAACACATTTAAATCATAGTGTTAGGCCGAGTGAAGAAGAACATGTAGTAGGCCGTAATAAAAGTGATCACGCATAATAACGTGTGGTTTTAGTCCTGCTGTCAGAAATAGCATCATCCCGTCTGTCTCACTTATTCCTGTATTCTGTTCTGGACCTGCTCAGTTCAGCCTCTCAGTCTGGACTCTCAGGTAGGTCCAGTACCAACCTGCTCTGCACAGCAGAAACCAACCCGGTTAAATAAATATTATATTAAATATTAAATATTAATATAGTAAATATTCCTCTTTAATCTAACTCCTCATTCTCTTAATCATGTCACTCATGTCTTTGCCAGAACCTCCTGGGCATTTATCCTTGTTTGATGTTCTGCTTATATCTATAAAATACGTAGCTGCAGCTCGTGACAGCCAGCTAATCAGCAGACCTTTAAACAATCAGCATAAAGTGACCGCTGTATCCAGGCTATAAAAGAATAACAGAACTATCTGTAAAAGAAAAAACAATGTGGCAACTATTTCCATTCATTCATCCATTCTGGTCTCTGGACCCAGATATTAAGACTCAAAAGCACGACTCAGATGAGATGAAGTTAGAAAACATTTACCTGATCAATGTTCAGAGCAGAGGTCGGGGATCAAACAGATTTGAGTCAGGAGGCGTAGAAGGTCGGGTCAATCCCCATGGTCCTGAAGAGGGGCAAATAAATTCTTGTTCCCAGGCTCCTCCAATATGGAGGACCAGCTCTATCATATTTAAAAATAAATACAGAAATAAATAAATGCTCAATAAATAAATAAGCATTCAATTAATTGCCCCAAAAAATACAATAAACAAATAAATGTAGGTAGAAATTAAATTATACAGTGAGACATAAATGTATATCCATCCATCCATCGTCAACCGCTTGTCCTGCGTACAGGGTTACGTGGGGCTGGAGCCTATCCCAGCTGGCATAGGGCGAAAGGCGGGGTACACCCTGGACAGGTCGCCAGTCCATCGCAGGGCACATAAATGTATATATCTCTTTTAATTAGCTTCTTTATTTATTCACCTTTGTAATAATTACCTCATTTATTTATTGTCCGTTATAATCTTCAACTTTATTTATTAATTACTTATTTTTTTAAGTATTTATTTATGTGCATGTTATAATATTTTTGTCCGTTTTATTCTTCCTTTGTATTTTTTTACCCTATTTATTTCTTCAATGCTATTTATTTCTGCCTGTCGTTTTTACATTTCTGTATGCATTTGTGCCTCATTATGCAAATGAGGAGGGGCTGTGTCTTAAGGGGTCAACTTCTGCCCATTGGTTGGTTAGCATTTTACTGCACTGGTCGAATCTACATGGATTTTCCCCACCATAAAGCATTGTTTAGTAATGTCAAACTCAGCAGGCAGACGTTCAGTGTGACCTCTTAAGGGAAGCTGCTAATAGACTGGAAGAATTAGAACGCTGTAAGTTTGAGATCTGAAATGTTTTTCTGTGGTGCCCGTTGTCTCCCCTCTTCACCGGAGCCCTCTTCGACAGGGGTGGGGCTCCTGCTGCTTCCCTCTGCCGGCTCTCCCACAGTGGGGGCATTCGGGAGCTGCTGGCTCTGCCTACATACTGGGCGGGGGGACTGTTGTCCTGGTTCTCCCGCGTTGATACTCCCTGGCGGCGGGGAGTTTCCCAGCACAGCTCTTTGCTGTTCTTCCTTGGGGCCGGGTGCAGCTTCCCCCGGGACATGTGGTCTGGAGTGCCCTGGCTACTAAGTGTGGGGGTCCCTGGGCGCGTGGATCGGTTGCAGTTTGGGGGGCTGTAGGGTGTAGGGTGATGCATCTTGATGCATTGTGGGTTATTTCTTTTCTTTTTTTTCTCCTCCCCTTCCCTATACAGGGTCTCTGGATGACTGCGGGGGGTTTGGTTTGTGCAATGGGGTCCGGAGGAGGCATTTCCTGGGCTGGTTGATTTTGCCTCGTTGCTGGTTTGGCTGGTGTTGCACGGTGGCCTGGGGGTGTTGCTATGTCAGCTGGCGTGGGCGGCCTCGGTTTTTCTGGCGGTTGGGGGGACGGCGGACCCTTGTTGGCGGGTGCACGGCAGTCTGCGCGGCGCGTTTGCTGCCGGGCTGGGACTTGCTGCTGGTGTTTCTCTCCGCTGGCTGTCGCTGTCGTGTTCTGCCGCTCGCTCTCTCTCGTTTGCCCGGCCTCGGGCGCGGGGGCCACGGGGGGCTGCCGGGCGTTGGGTGTCGCCGTGCTCATGCGGCATTTGGGCATTTTGGTTGTTTGCTGCGTGCCGGTGCGGTGCTGGGTGGGGGCGGCACTAGCCTGTGTTGTGTGTGCGCCGCGGTCGGCCTGGGCGCTGCTCCTCCGTGGGTTACGCCTCTTGCGTTCCGTCGGCATTGCGCTGTCAACTGGCATTTGGATGGGCATATTTTTTTACATTTTTAAAAAAATAATTAATTAATTAATTAATTAATTTTTTTCTGGGTATCTGTTGATTGGGTCGGGGTCTTCCGCGTTTGCATCGCGGTGCATCTGGAAGTCATATCTTTCTTTCTCCCACCCCTATTTGCTACTGGGGCTCTTGCCTGCCTGTTGCTGGGGGGTTGGTGTGGCACAGTTGTGGCGTCCCTCTATCGCTAACAACTACATTCTTTAATAGGCTCATCGCGACGCGCACTACACACACACACAGTCTCACACACAGACACGATGAAATAATATTAAATAGAAATTGCTGTTGTCACAATTACTCATGATGCTTTTCTTTCAGTTACTTGTTTAAATTAATTGTTATTATTCCAGCTCTCCGGCTGTGCTGTGTTGCTTATTTATTTATTGTGCGTGACTGTTTCTTGTTTACATTTTTGTATTAGTTGTCTTACTATGTCAGTTGTGTATTGCTGTTGTTCGGCTTGTTGTCTTTTACTATTATTACTGCTTGTCTGTTTTTGTTTGTTTGTTTGTTGTTGTCTTTCTCCTCCCCGTTCTATTGCAGGTTGTGTTGCTTTCTGCAATTGGTGTTTCCCTCTGCTGTCCCCTATCGTTCCCTCCTTCCATCCCCCTTTTCTTACAGGTGTTGTCCTTCCTCTGGGTTGTCTGTTTGTACCCCCCGTCCACATGTTTGCCCCCCTATCCGGCCCGGTGACAAATCAATACAAAATTAAATAAATAATAATTTTAAAAAAAAGACAAAAGAGTATATTAATACTCTCTTGCTAAAGTAAAATCTGTCTGGCACAATACGGTATCCAGCTCTCCATACTGTATACCAGGCTGCTGGGCAGGACAGGTTAATATAAAAAAAAATAAATAAATAAATTCTTTGACAGAAAGGACAAGAGTTGTTGGATATTGACAGACATGTCGCTACCATCCCTACTTATTTCTGTGCCCTTAAACAAACTGAACAGCCACGCCCCCGGTACGAGGGGAAGCGCTCGATCGTCAACACCGCTGACTTACTTTGGCCGTGTTCACCGTTTTCAGTCCAAATATCAGCTGATTTGTTGCTAGAAACATCACCGGCGCCATCTTGATTTTTGTGCAATGAGCCAGCCGTGTCTCGCCTTTTTCTGCAGAGCAGGAGAAGTGCCGCTTTGGAACACACTGTCTTTTTCGTGGTCTAGTGGGCGACCCGTAGGAGCTACATAGACATCCAGGGTGTAAATGAAAGGTTTGCTCAAGCTGTTCTCAAGCTACAGGCCTGTAAAGCGTGGGAGTGCTTTTGGTGACAGGAATGTTGATGAATATTCACTGTGTAGCGGTCCTACCCTCTGAATGTCTGGGCAGGGCCCCTGAGTTCTTTTAGAATATTGTTTCTTAATATCAACACTGAAACCCAGCGTCAACTAGTCAAAATGTGACACCCACATATGATAACTGGCTTTCAAATAAAATAATCAAACACCACTCTAGTATATGATTAAAGAAGTTCTCTTATTCTTTAGAAAAAATAATAAATAAAATAAATGCAAAATCAACAATTGGTGCAATATACAATAAAGCAAATAGCCCTCCTTTCACACCAGATCTGGAGGTGGTTCAGTAGTTCTGTTGCAAGATAGTACCACAGGTCACTACAACTGCAATTTAACTGTAACAAATATCAGTGGGCCCACACTACAACACTCACACACACAGCCGGCAAAAAACACTTCAAACAACGTTGGAGGCCTGATGCGAGGCTCGTGTACGTTGAGACCCCAAACCAAATGGTCGTTTCACTCAGTTTATGAGCAGGGAAATAAACTTAAAGAGTACCTGGTAACTGGTGTACTTCTGTGAGTTCTCTGTGATGTGTCTACCGTCAGTCACTGTCTACTGGAGCGAAAAGTTGATGTCCATGAGCGAGGAAAGACTCCTCCGGAGCAAGACAGACAAGCCTTTAAGACTCCTCGGTGGATTCTTCGACTTCCCACGAACTAGCAAACATGATCCCTGCACAGAATGCCGAGTAGACAATCCCGGAATTAGTCCACAGTTTGGTATAAACGTTAGCTAAAGACTTCTGGCTTTACTTCGTCGGCAAAGCTAACACAGTTGTCCGAACTCTTTTCTCCCTCGTCTCTGTCTATCCCGAGCTCACACACTTGCCTTCGCCTGTTCACTACCTGATCATGCACTCCTCTCATGCCCACTCCATCAACCAATGAAAACCCACTTTTAGACTCCAGCACAATTACCATAGATTTTCAACCTGCATTCAATCCATGAACTTATCTTATCATGTACTTTTAACTTTACTTTTAACTAAACTTCATCCTTTAGTTATTTATCATACAACAATTTTTAACACAAAATACATCACCATATTTTTACCATCAATATGCAATGGCTTTTAACTTTTAATCAGATTTACCTATAATAAACTCTTAACTCAGTATACGATTTATACTGGGTTACAACTGTTCTTATCAATATTTCAATGTTTTGTTATTTGGAACTTGTATGGTCAGAAATAGTGTTTTAAAGATAACTCCC
This sequence comes from Lepomis macrochirus, assembly GCA_024633595.2. Classification (NCBI taxonomy): domain Eukaryota; kingdom Metazoa; phylum Chordata; class Actinopteri; order Centrarchiformes; family Centrarchidae; genus Lepomis; species Lepomis macrochirus. Next base: position 21,502,593 of record JALXJV020000005.1, on the reverse strand, counting down.
AATAAAAAATCAACATTTAAGCAGTAAATATTTTGAAAAATATGGACATTCGCCTGGAAACTTTAGAAAATGTTGTATGATAACTGTTGTATTAGTTTATTTTTATTAAAATAAATTACAGTTGTATTCCAGGTGTATTAGAAGATATTCACTTGCATTTTAATCTATCTGACGATGGTTTTGATGGTTTATTGTATTAAAAATATAGCTTTACCAGGTGAGGATGAAAATACTTTTTCTTTATTGTATCTCAATTTAGTCTGTAATGGTAAAATAAATATGTTAATTTACAATGGATTTTTGTTCCTTATCATCTAACCTCTTAAAGGAGACCAGAATTATGCATCTAGGCCAAATGGTTGAGGAGTTATTCCTGATTCATGATGAGCTTTTGCTTTAAATCTTTATAAACCAGTCTGCTGGATGGTGTTCTGTGTGTTCACATGTTGAACACACCTACAGTAAACTGGTAAAATGAGTCCAGAGGGAGTTCACTGAGATGTTTCTGAGCTGATAGAAAGTTCTTTACAAAACAACCTGATTGTTCTTTCTGTCCACGGCTCTGCTCCAATCACAGGACTCCAGGCTGAAGGACGACACACCTCAACAGGTAAAGAGAGAAAGAAAAGAGACAGAAAGAATCACAGAAGCAGAATCAGCAGACAAGTTTCAGTTTAGTCTCTTGAATTCACTTCTTTACTGATGACTCTCTTGTTTCTGTTCAGAGCCTGATGATGTCAGGTTGGTGGGAGGAGCCAGTCGCTGTGCAGGAACACTGGAGCTGAAACAGGGAGACTGGAGACCAGTGAGATACTTTCTCTCTGGCTGGACCCTGAAGACAGCAGCTGTTGCCTGTAGAGATCTGGACTGTGGCTCTGCTGTTTCTGTAGGAGACAGAAAGGAGTCCTCAGACAGACCTGTGTGGAGGATCAGGTCTGGCTGTGTTCAGTCTGGATCTGCTCTGAGGGAGTGTGTATCATCAGATTCCTCTTCCTCCCTCGTGGATCTCACCTGCTCAGGTAAGCCCCAGATGTATAAAGATGTGTTCTGTTGTTAATGATGAACTGATGTTGGAGTTGTGCTGAGTCCAGTTTGAATCACTGAATTGTTGTTTCATGACATGTTTTTATTTGGTCTCTGGTGTCTTTTGGCGTTTTTCCATCACCAGTACCAGCTCGACTCGACTCGACTCGGTCTGCCCGTGCCCCGTTTTCCATTGCTGATAGTACCCAGAGATAGTACCCCTCCATGTAGCTGGTCGTCATAGCGACGCCACACACAGCTGTCTCTTGGTTTAAGTTAAAAGGTTTGAACCTTCCTCAGAATGTAAAGACAGATAAGCGGTATGAAAACCTTCCAGCTGTGTTTTCCTCTGCCGTTGTTGCTGCAGCGCCTGTGTGACGGCGGGAGCAGAGGGCTCTGTGAGCGGCTGGCTGGCCGGCCTCACACGCTCCTCCAGCGAGCGCCGCAGGCTTCCCCGCCGCCGCCATGGACCTCCTCAACTCGAAAATATTCATCACATTTTGTTCCTCCATCAATTCTCGTAAAACTGTCAATATTGTAAATCTACACAGCTGATTTCTCACCTCAAAACTTCTCAGAAGTGGATTTAGTGATGAAATAACGTGTGAAAATGGTAAAATAATAAACTTCCTGTCGCTGGCCTCTGTCTGGTGCACACAATGATGATGCAGTGAATAGTGACGATTCTCTCTGACCAATCAGCAGCCTGCTGTGTTTTCACGTCACATTTTAGTATCGCCTCAGCTCGCTTGGAACCTCGACAAATGTGATACCAAAAAAAGTACCTGGAAGCAGGTACAGGTCCAACTTTTCCACAATGGAAAACCAAACAAAGGCGAGTGGAGCTGGTACTGTGCAGTGGGAAAGGGGCTTTTATCTCTGTTTCATCTTCTATCAGTGTTTCCTCTATATGCATTCACCAGCGATGAATCACGACCGCCGCTCCTAAAATTTCCCACGGTCATTAAACTATGCTCTACAGATGTTTTCACTCTCACACTGAGCAGCACGGCAGCACTCGATGCTCGGCTCGCTTCCTCTCCTCGTTCTCTGCAGAACATACGTGACAGATGGGCAGCCCCAGCTGTAACACAAGGCTTGTTCATTAGACTACATGCTGTACAGTATTTGTACAGGACAGATTTTGTCCCAGGATTTATTTGCATTTCTTCTTCTTCATTGCAAGATTTAGAATAATAAGTTGAGAAATGGCTCTGAGTTCATCCTGCACTGCAGCAGCTGATAAAGCCCATTTAATCCCTAAATGCTTTTCATCTATGCAGGCTGGAGCGGGAAACAACTCACCTTTCTCAGGTGGTACAGTAATGTCACATGAAGGTGGATCAAACACAGCTAATGTTAAATGTCAAAGCAGAGAGGAGCCTAGTAGGCCTATTTATTTTCATTCATCACACCAGATGAATAAACTGTGAGACAGTTGTAAAAAATCTTGAACGTTCTCCACTTATCCTGTAGTTACACAGTCATCGTTCTCCCATGCACAGTAACGATGAGATGTGTGCTGTTCTCCCATTCTTCCTCTGTATCTACACATGAACAACAAGGCATGTAAGGGGGAATATAAAGGAATTTATTTTAGTATTTGGGGATTATTTTCTTTATTGCTCTCCTTCTCCTCCTCCTTCTTCTTTTCCTCTGATGAACATGGTTCTGTTCTCCACATGCCTCCTCCTGTCTTCTGTGTAAGACATAGAAGTGCAGTAACTAGCCTTCATTAAATCATTTCGACTGGTGAAGTGCAGTAAAGTCACACACACATAAAACTCGGCTTAATAGCAATCACATTTAACAGAAGTGTAAAATTCTTCTCCATCATTGTGATTCTGTGAAACATCATGGTATTACCTGGTCTCCCCTGTTTATTGTCGCAGCTCTTTACACTGCAGCGAAAACCCATGATTGTAAAACACGCTTTTACTATTTATAATTTGCTGACTCTGTAGCTAAGCCAAACTCTGAACGAACTTTCCGCTCCTCCTCACCACGGCGCGTCTCAGGTGCTGCGGTATCACTCCACCCAAGTAGCAGTGCTTCGCCTTCAGAGAATATAGTTCCCAGTATTTATACGATTAAAATATGTCTGTATCTCATATGACTTTGTTTTTTGTACACTCTATGACTATACAAATCACAACCTGGAAATAGGAAAATGTTTGCGTTATTTTTCACTTATTTGGATTAGTAGGCTAACTGCAACCATGTACATCCAGTCTTTGTGCTAAGCTAGGCCCGCGGTGGGTGCGTCAAACAGACTTATAGCACGCACGGAGATAAAAAAGGTATGTATGGACTTATCTAACTCTGGGGGATAAGGTGAATAGGCTAAAGTCCCAAAAAGTCGGAGTGTTCCTTTAACAAATGACATGTATTGTTCATAATATTTCTTACTCAGCGCTGGTTAAGTCACTGCATCTCCTGACACAACACCACGGTTGAATTTTCACCCTGAATGGCGTTTTTGTTGAAACAGCAGCTGAAAACAGCAGAACAACGAGCTGCTCAGCGTGGGGAGCATTTACCGTAAATACTGGAATAGGAGTGCCCTCCAGAATTAGCTGCGGCTAACTGATGTGGCTCTCAGACACAACAGCTCACTTTCCTGCAGTTCTGTGTCCGTATAAGTCACTACATGAAAACTCTGTAGGTCAGAGTGTCCACATGAAAAAGAAGGAAGACATGGCTGGTAGTATTGTCTTCAAACACCTCAGCACACTGAAGGAAGCCATCTGACTGTGTGAGGAGCAGCTTGTTGATGTGTGCAGGCAGAGTAGGCCTACCCAGAGGAAAATTTTCCTGCTCAAAGCTTGCTTTTCCATAGCTCAGGAGACAAATTTGAGATTCTCATCTAAGCCTTATTTTAATCTCTATTTTGTCTAAAATGTTTCTCATATGTTTCTCCTAAAATTCACTAGGAGCAATAGGTGAGACAGAGGAAAATTTTACTGCTCAGAGCTTGCTTTTAGGAGACAAATTTGAGATTCTCATCTAAACCTCATTTTAATCTCCATTTTGTCTAAAATGTTTGTCATATGTAAATGCTCCGTACTTGTATAGGGCCTATCTAGTCTTTTCGACTACTCAAAGCGCTTTTACACTGAGCCTAAGTGCTCAAACAGAACTAACATTCACACACATTCATACACTGGCGGAACAGCAGCCAGGGGCAATTCGGGGTTCAGTGTCTTGCCCAAGGACACTTCGACACGCAGCCTGGATTGAACCGCCAACCTTCCGATTAACGGCCAACCCGCTCTACCTCCTGAACCATAGCCGCCCCATATGTTTCTCCTAAAATTCACTAGATGAGAGAATAATCAGAGGGAGTCATACCTGAGATTAAAAGGAGATGCTAATCTCAATTCGGTGTTTTTAATGACTCCTTTATTTCTCCTTTGAAAAAGAAAATGAGCAATACTGGAGCTACTGCAACCCGATTGCATCACATGCGACATATATACACGTACCTGGATGCGTCAAATATACACGCAAAATCGCTGTTTTGCGCACAATAGACACGGCTTTTCCAAAGCGTGTATATGTGACGCAAAAGCATGAGAACAGGCTGATGGAGCAATATCCGAGTCTCTCGCTCAGTCTCCCTCTCATGCACACAAACACACACGCATCGCACATGAATAACTAATTCAATTATATGACCTTTTCCTCCAACCAGACTAGATTCACCGTTCTAAACAACACAGATCATCCACTTTAGAACATCTTGATGTACCAAAGAAACAACGGACCGGAATGCTACTCTCTCTTCACTGCAGGACAGACAGAAGATCTATCCACAACCATCAGGCTTTAAAGCAAAGGCTCTTTAGCAAATGGCAAATTAGCTGATGTAATAAAGAAATAAAGAAATTTGAAAAATAACATTAACAAACTTAAAGACAGCAAAAACTGTGTGGTTGTTTTTTTTTTTTATTTAACCTTTATTTAACCAGGAAAGTCCCATTGAGATTACTAATCTCTTTTTCAAGGGAGTCCTGGCCAAGACAGCTGCACAGATCACAACAATTCAGTACATTACAGACAATTTCAAAACAATTTCATAAGCTATTTAAAACATTTACAAACCATAGATTTCATTTCCAAACCTTTGAGCAAGAGTTTAAACTGGCCAATTGAAACCACTTCCTTTAATTTCCAGAATTTTTGTAAATTGTTCCATGTTGTGGGGCAGAATAGTGAAATGCCACCTTACCAACTTCTGTCGCGGACACTTGGTACAGACAGTAGCAGTGAGTCTTGTGAGCGTAAAGAATACAATCCAGCCGCTTTTGGTTGAATATATTCACACAGATATGAGGGGAGCAGACGCAGAATACCCTTATAAATGAACATATACCAATGATTGAGTCTACGACTCTCCAATGCTGGCCAGCCCACACGTGTGTAAAGTTCACAGTGGTGTGTGCGAGGCTTACAGTTTGTGATAAATCTCAATGCGGCATGATAAACAGAGTCCAGTAGTTTCAATACTTGGGTTGGGGCATTCATATAAATGAGGTCACCATAATCCAGAATGGGTGTAAATGTTGCAGCTACAAGTTTCCTTTTTGCATTGAAAGAAAAACATAGCCTATTTCTAAAATAAAAACCAATTTTCAGTCTCAGTTTCCTAACCAAATGTTCAACATGTCCTTTAAAACTAAGACTGTCATCAATTAAAATACCTAGATATTTAAAAGATTTAACTCTTTCGATTTCTGCCCCTTGAAGAGTGACAATTAGAGGACTTATGTGCAGATTCCTCTTTGCTTTTGAGAATAACATCAACTTGCTCTTATTTGCATTTAAAGTAAGATCCAGTTGTAGAAACATATTCTGAACTTTGTTAAAAGCGTTTTGTAATGTAGAGACACAGGCACTAAGAGTTTTTGCAAAGCTGTAGATAACCATATCATCAGCATAAAAATGGTAATTGGTGTCCACAAGATCCTGACCAATCCTGGTTAATATTTTTTTTAACTGAATTACATGCAGTGAAATATTTCAAATCATTTATAGAAAATAATATAAAAGAAGATGGTCTTTGCAGCCTAAAATAAAATATTTACAATTACTGTATTCATACAGTAATACATTATATTAAAAAAATCATGTGGATTAATCATATGATATGAAACAACCAAGACAGTGATCCAAGTCTGAGAATTCAATGAGCACTTGTGGAAATCTCTTAATTTGCTCTATCTGAGTTTAGCATGACATGCATGAATTGAAGCTGGGATGAGAGTATATTGAGTTCATGGAGAGAACTCTCTGATTTCTCTGTCTGAGATCAAAAAGAGACACAGAAGTTGAGAAACTTTACATTAGAGCTTGTTGAGATCTCTTCTGAAACTTTGTCTCAGTTTGGTGTCATATGGATCTCAAAGTTGTCTAGGAGAAATAAATGAAACATTTTGGAGATCTCTTTTCAGATTTTCTTTTACTCTGGGTAGAGCTCTGTGGTCTGACTGGTCCACCAATAGGAGAGAAGTTCACCCCTTCAGACCCCGCCCCTCCTCATTTGCATAACAAGGCGGAAATGCATAGAGAAATGTAAAAACAGGCAGAAATAAAAACCAGGGGTGAAAATAAATAGGGTAGAAAATGCAACGGAAGAATAAAACAGACAAAAAATATTAAAACACACACGTAAATAAATACATTTAAAAAAGAAGTAATTAATAAATAAAGTTGGAGATTAAAACAGACAATAAATAAATAAGGTAATTATTACAAAGGTGCATAAATAAAGAAGCTAATTAAAATGGACATATACATTTGTCTCCTTGTATAATTTAATTACTGCCTACATTTATTTATTTAGTTTATTTTTGTGCATTTAGTCAGTTGCTTATTTATTTATTGAGCGTTTATATATTTCTGTATTTATTTCTGAATCTGTCAGAATCAGTGCTCCATAAAAACATGCTGTGCCATCACTGTAAAATCAGTGTGGAGCAACAGAACCAAGCAAATGACTTTCTCCAGATCTGAAGGTTGGAGTTCCTCCAGTAGATCTTTGGCTGTTTATTTATCATCTGCTTCAGCTTTTCCAACTCTTTGTTCAGAGATATGGTGAAAATAACGACCCAAGATGATGTGAAATTACATATTTTTCATTGGAAAACATAGAATTTTCTTGTTGAAGGACCCCCAACCCCCCGACCAACACCAAAACATTCATCTAAAGCTCACATTAAACTGGGAAAACACTGCAGTTTGAAGCTATTCTAAGGTGCATCGCATGCTCAGGGACACAAGAACAAAAGTTTTGCTTCATCTCCGCTGCCACAACTCCATCCTAAGTGTGGGACCCACAGTAATGTTGGCCTTGTTAATGGACTCTGTTAGGCACATTGATGAACACATAAAAGTGATGAAAATATGTAAATGTGGTTACTCAGGCGTTATAATGATGGTGTAAGACGACAACGGACTGTCGGTAATACTGGACATGAGATTTATACCGTAGTTTTGCGAAGTTAAGCGAGGCGGCATGTTGTGTTAACTAATAGTCTACATCACGTGTAGTATGCTAAGAAGGAAACGGTGCTTTAGCTACCTGTAGCCTGCTAAATATGGGTTGTGTGTGTGCAGAGTATTCTCAGTGTGTGTTGGTGAAGGTAGATATTATATGTTTATGCGAGTTAAAGAGGGATAATGAATGTTTATAACGTCAGTCAGTAGACGTAAACAGCCTGCTGTACGTAGAGACAACGTTCTGCTGATGTGCTTGTGTATTCTGGCCAGAGAAATAAAGTAAAGGAGTTCTATTAAACTTATGCACGCCTGGAAGTCCCTTTTGTGTCCAAGTGTGCAACAAATATTGGAGGCACCAGGGTGGGAATTATGTAATTATAGGGGCAAGGCCATTTGGCCTCCACCTTTTCTTTTTTTTTTTTTTAGGGGCACCTAGGCAGTCAGGGCACAAAGGCCATTGAGTACAATTCGATGGCTTCCCCATTCAGATTGAAACCATAACATCCTAATTTGGAATAAGTCATGGATTATGACTTTTTTAATAAAACAATGTAATGAGAGAGAACCATTTCATCCAGAAGGTATTCATCCTAACAACAATAGAAACAACATAAATGCCAATAAAAGCATTCAGAAACACAAATGCCAATAAAATCATTCAAAAAGTTCATTCAGTCCTCTATATCATGTGGAATGTGAGTGTGTGAGAGAGAACCATTTCATCCAGAAGGTATACACCCTTAACAACAATAGAAACAACACAAATGCCAGTAAAAGCATTCAAAAAGTTAATTCAGTCCATTACATGTGAGAGTGACTACGTTTACATGCTGTCAGTATTCGGGTTATGGTCGGGTTAAGGTCACGATTCGGGTTTCTGAAACATTCGGGATAACCTGTTTACATGCGTGAGCAGAGAGAGTTTCTCCTGTATACATGGAATTTGTAATCAATTGGCAAATTCCGACTCCTTCCTGAGATCGCCAGAAGACCCGAGGCAGCGCACTCTGCCCGGCCGGGCGGAAGTGCTCGCAGGCGGCGTCGAGATCGTAAACAAAGGCGGGGGAAGCGCGGAGGACTAAGAGCTAAGCTAAAGCTAACACCACACCGGCTCTCTTTACCCAGCATTTTCCTTGCCAATGTACGGTCGCTGCCGAACAAAATGGAGGAGATCCGACTCAACATTACAGACAGCAAGAGACTTTTGAACTGTAATGTCCTAATCTTCACGGAAACATGGTTAAACAGCGGAATACCGGACAATGCTATTGAGCTAGCGGGACGCCATACATTCCGGGCAGATAGAACACTAGATGGCTCCGGTAAGACCAGAGGTGGTGGATTGTGCATTTACATTAACAAAGCTTGGTGCACAAACTCTGCTATTGTTGGGAGACATTGTTCAGCTAACCTTGAGTTTCTCATGGTTAAATGCAGACCGTTCTATCTCCCACGGGAATTCACTGCCACTATTATCACTGCAGCCTATATCCCCCCGGATGCTGATGCCAAGTCTGCTATGAAAGAACTTCACGCAGCCATCAGTAAACAACAGACCGTTCACCCGGGAAGCTGCGTTTATTGTTGCGGGTGATTTTAATCATTCGAACTTAAAGTCAGTGCTACCAAAATTTCACCAGCATGTTTCTTGTCACACCAGAGGAAACAAAACTTTAGACCACGTTTACACAAACATGGCTGGAGCTTACGCCGTGACACCCCTCCCCCACCTGGGACAGTCAGATCACCTTTCTTTGTTCCTCACCCCCCAAATATGCACCTCTCATCAATCGCGTGAAGCCATCAGTGAAGACCATCAAGGTGTGGCCTGCAGGAGCAGATGTTTCACTTCAGGAAAGGTTTCTACACACAGACTGGAGTATGTTTGCTTCTCAAGCCACCAGTGGCTCTCACACGGACATTGACTGTTACACCTCCTCTGTGTTGGATTATATCAACACCACCATTGACAATGTTACAACCCAGAAGCAGATCACCACATACCCAAATCAGAAGCCATGGATGAACAGGACAGTGCGACTCCTATTGAAGACACGCAATACTGCCTTCAGATCAGGAGATGCACAAGCCTATAGCACATCCAGAGCAAATCTGAAAAGGGGCATCAAAGAGGCCAAGCACTGTTACAAGCTTAAGATAGAGGGACACTTTTCCAACGCTGACCCTCGACGCATGTGGCAGGGCATTCAGGCCATCAGTGACTATAAACCCACTCACTCCACCCCTGCAGCCACTGATGTCAACTTCCTGAACGAGCTGAATGATTTTTATGCTCGCTTTGAAAGAGACAACAGAGAAACTGCCACCAAGCTCAAATCCTCAGCCGACCGCCCCGCCAATCACACTCTCCTCCACAGATGTCTGCAAGGCACTGAGCAGGATCAGCACACACAAGGCCGCTGGACCAGATAACATCCCTGGACGCGTACTCAGGTCATGTGCGGAGCAGCTCGCTGGGGTTTTTACAGACATTTTCAACCTGTCTCTTGCCCAAGCAGCTGTACCAACATGCTTTAAACGCACTTCCATTGTGCCAGTGCCAAAACAGTCCAGCCCGAAGTGCCTTAACGACTACCGCCCTGTAGCGCTCACACCCATCGTAATGAAGTGCTTTGAGCGGCTGGTCCTGGCACACCTAAAAGATTCACTACCATCCACATTGGACTCACATCAGTTTGCCTACCGTAGCAATAGGAGCACAGAGGATGCCGTTTCCATGGCACTGCACTCTGTGCTCACACATCTGGACAATAAGAACACTTATGCACGAATGCTGTTTGTTGACTTCAGCTCAGCATTCAACACCGTCATCCCGGCTAAGTTAATAGCCAAACTTGGAGACCTGGGCATTAACACCTCCATGTGCAACTGGATTTTGGACTTTTTGACCAACAGACCCCAGAATGTTCGATCAGGCTCCAACTGCTCCAGGTCCATCACACTCAACACTGGGGTACCACAGGGCTGTGTGCTAAGCCCGTTTCTCTACTCCCTCTTCACCTCCGACTGCAAGCCTGTGTACGAATCTAATTCCATCATCAAGTTTGCGGACGACACTACGGTGATTGGTCTCATCAGCAACAACGATGAGACTGCCTATAGGGAGGAGATCAAGCACCTGGCCACATGGTGCACTGAAAATAACCAGCTCCTCAACACCACCAAAACGAAGGAGCTCATCGTGGACTTCAGAAAGGAGTCAAGAAGCACGCACAACATCATCCACATCGATGGAAAGGCTGTTGAGCGTGTCTCCAGTTTCAAGTTTCTGGGGATCCACATCTCGGAGGACATGTCCTGGTCAACCAACACCTCCTGCCTGGTCAAGAAGGCTCACCAGCGCCTTTTCTTCCTGAGGACACTGAGGAAAAATCAGCTCTCCTCGACTATCCTGGTGAACTTCTATCGCTGTGCAATAGAAAGCATCCTGACCAACTGTGTAACAGTGTGGTATGGGAGCTGTTCTGTTGCAGAGCGCAAGACACTGCAGCGGGTGGTGAAAACCGCCCAGCGCATCACTGGGACTCCACTACCCGCCATCGAGCACATCCAGAGGAAACGCTGTCTGCATCGAGCTCGCAGCATCCTTAAGGACTCCTCTCACCCGGCCCACGGACTGTTTTCTCTCCTGCCCTCTGGCAGGCGGTACAGGTGCCTGCGGACCAGGACCAGCAGACTAAAGAACAGTTTTTTTCCCAGAGCTGTCTCTTTATTGAACTCTAACCCTCATTGATCCCACTCCCCACATATACTGACAGACTCTCCTCTCCCTCCTCACACCTGCCCCCATTTGTTATCTGCAATACTATGTTTACTTGCACTGTTGACTGTTACTATAGTAACAACTGCTTATATCTGTTTTTGCACTACTTACCTTGATTGATATTTCATTCTGCACTACTGATTGTTTATTCACAGTACCAATTGTTTACATATACATCTGCAATATCGTACTTTAACTGTAATATGCAACTACTCTCCACTGCACTTTAACTTGGATAGTTTCTGCCTAAACTTTATTTATAATACCCTTAAATCCATTGTTATACTGCTCATTTTAGCCTAACTTATTATATATATATATATATATATATATATATATATATATATATATATATATATATATATCTGTATAGAAAATCTGTTTATAGTAATAGCATCTGTATATATATTCATAGTACATATTCACCTGTAAACTCTGTAAACCATCCATATATTATGATCAGACATTGTACATTTCTGTAAAATTCTATTTATAGTAGTATCCACATGTATATTATATTCAGTACATACCCACCTGTAAGTCCTGTTCACAACACTTGTTGTAATCTAGCTGTAAAATTCTGTTTATAATAGTATTTATTCTATTTATTCAGTACATACCCATCCTGCACTATGGAACCATTGTATATCCTGCACTTACTGCTATTGCACTTCTGGTTAGACCCAAACTGCATTTCGTTGCCTTGTACCTGTACATGTGTAATGACAATAAAGTTGAATCTAATCTAA
>JALXJV020000005.1:21386910-21490036 GCA_024633595.2 Lepomis macrochirus | reverse complement strand
ACACACACACACACACACACCATGCGTTCAGATTATAACTAGTTTCAGATGGGAGCTTTGAAGCCATGGAAGGCTGGCTTTCTTTCATCCCAGCATTGACTCATGTTCCATTTTCATCATTTGGTAATTTCATGAATATGTAATGACTTCCTGTTGACCTGACTAATATGAAGTATACACACTGCCACACACATTTTCTCACAGGAAAGCAGGAGGAATTATAAAACAAACTAAAACCACTTAAAGCATGATTCCAGATATGTTAAAAGTGGGATATGTTTATATTTGTTGATATTCTCATGATTGATTTAGTGGAATATCTAACAGTTACTTTAGAGCTTTTAGCTGGAAAAGCAGGAAAAGCACTACAGTACAATTATGGTTGGATATTGAGAACTTGTTCTAAGTTGGAACCATTAACAAATTTCTAAGAGCAATGGATTTGTTAAGAAACATGCATTTTGATGACGACACATCATCTGCTACACAGTATTTCAACAAAGCATGCGAGAAAAGTAGAAGCATACTTCAATAAGTAGAATCAGAATTTTAAATGATAACCAACCCTAAATACAAAATACAAACTCTGATATTTAAACCTAAAACAATAAAAACTTTGATATCCAATTACAGTATGTAGCAGCGTAACATAGTTATGCTTGGCCCTGGTGCAAATATTTTCCTTGGGCCCTGACAAACGAGCCGTTGATCAAAACAGTGGGCAGCAGCTGCCTGAACGCCAAATTAATCAAAGCTACGGCCACAGAATTCCCCAAACAGCCAAAATATTTTTAACCAGCTTACACTAACAAATCCAAACACAGACAGACACTACTACTACGATAAGCGTAAAACTATAGCCATCAAGATAAGAACAGCAACTCATAAACTTACAGGTATGATGACACAATCGCAAATAGGCCCAGCATGCCTTGTTACTTCATAATACTTGAGAACAAAACAACCAAATTAAATAAGTTGCAGGCAGAAATAATATTTATTTTGATAAAACATTTTGGAACACTACGTACCATAAATAGCAATCATTCTTTAAGTGAGTGGAGTGAGGTGCTGGTGTACGTTTTTATTAATGTTGAGAACGGCGGGTATGTGTGAGGACCTACAGGTGAATGCTCGGAGCTGCGGCCCCGGTGCATTGCATTACCAGTGGTAGTTGGATGCGGATGACTGTGCCTCCAGTCTTCGCTATTTTGGCAGAGCCTGACTCTGGCTAACCCAAAAATGGGTGGAGGTGGAGCTGAAGCAGGCCAAATGAAGCCTGGTTGCTTAACCGCCTGCCTGAGAGGGCACCCACCTGTCATTCAAAGCGTCCACATCTAAATTATGCATAACTTTAGCCATAACATAATTTAAACAGGTGAGTTGGCACCCACAATTAGGGGTGGGAATCTCTGGGCACCTCACGATTCGATTCGATTATGATTCAGAGGGCTGCGATTATAAAATGATTATTGATGCATCTTTTTTTTTCTATACAGGATCCCTGGATAATTACTAAGCATTTAATTTGCACATTAAAATCCAAAAGAAATTTGCTAATTAGCTTAAAAGGACTAGTTTGCATTCCTAGTTTACTTTATTAACCTCAGCTCCATGGTCCCTCATTTTATTAACAACCAGTTGTCAGACTCCTGAAAACTGAAATATATCAGCATATTATCAGCATGTTATCAGCATGCACAGTATGTGTACAGGAAAGAGCTGCACACCAGTTTAGTCTCAGCTTGTGCCTGATGTTCTCAACCCTTGACTAGTAGGTTAGTTAGTATTGACATACAGCTGATAATTAATATTACTTCATTACTAATTTAGCTGACGTTACATATATAAATAAATCTTTTTAGCAACTTTTACGGGATCCAAGGACGCTTTACACATAGTTACAGTGACAGAACAACAATAAGTCATTCAGGATTGAATGGCTGGGTAAAGAGCTGTGTTTTAGTAGATCTTTGAAAGTGTCCAGACAGGGAGCGTTTCTGTGGGGATGAGTTCCAGAGGGTGGGGCTGTGACGCTGAAGGCTGCGGAGTCTGGTGTGGGGGACAGAGTGAGCACTTGTACAGGGAGATGTTAGCTCACGCTAACAGCCTTCACTTTTCCAGCCGTTGGGGAAACTACAGACTTTTATTAACGGACTCACAGCGACCTACGCTGCACGTTTACTACCAGACAGAAACTTACTGCTAATATTTTTCACCACTAACTTTCACCGTCACGTTCTGCCGCTCTCTCTCTCTCACTCGCTCGGCCTCACACACAGAGCTGCAGAGCGTCACCATGCTCGCAGTGTGTGAGTTAAAATAATTACTTGCGCATTGATATTAATGATTGTGTCACATTTTGGCTGGTTATTCATTCCACAGCGGTGACGAATAAAGGGGGACACTGGTCTCTCTGTTGTGTGCGCTCCTCAGACGGTCCGGGCGCTGCGCTTCCGCGAGTTCCGCCTTTGGCGTTCTGTCAATATTACGTTATCAATTAACATTTAAATAATCGATTTTTAGACATTTGTGCATCGATTAATAATCTTCCACGTCCGCATCGCGATGCATCTAAGAATCGATTATTTCTCCCACCCCTACCCTCAATACAGTTGTCATTAGTGGTGGGCTGTTATTGGCGTTAACGTGCTGCGTTAACGTGAGACTCTTATCGGGCGATAAAAAATATATCGCCGTTAATCTATTCTCAAAGTTGGGTTGGGAGCTGGGTCTATACTACGCAAGCTATGATGACTTTCACCTTGATATTTTAGCGTAGATGTATACCTAGCCGAATTGCACAGTAGGGGGCAAGAACGAAGTCTTCGAACCTGTGTGTTTGCCTACTGTGAAATTACCACATCAAACGTGACGTGCTAACATGGATGCAGCTGTTGCTGCGCTCCATTTACCTCGGAGGTCTGAGCTGGGAATGACGCCACACCCGAAGTTGACGGCGTTCCTGTTACAACCTCGCCGGCCAGCTGTTTGTTTACAACTAGCCAGGTTAGCTATTGATACGCCGGTTGATTAAAAAAACGCATTCAGCGGTATTTACTCACACTAACTGTAGCAACATCGCCCACAGACAGCTGTTGGACAGCACTTTGTGTACGAACATTTCTGAAGCCGCCGGTGTTGTGCCGAATTCTGCCTGCCTGCCGAGAATTGCACGCACCTCGCAGGTGCTAATGATCATCTATGCTGAGAAAAGAGGTGGATGCAAATCTTGGCAGGGAGCCTACAAAATCTGATCTGCCGAATTATGCATCCACCTGTTTAGGTCCTTCTCAGACACTTTGCTGTGCTCATTGATCAAACAGCTTTATCGCCACATATATTTACTGAATGTCAAGGAATGGTCCTTCTAGCCTACTAAGTGTATTAAAATATTAAAGACTCTAAAAGTTCATAAAATATATACTTCAAATCAATTTATCACCATTGATGAAGTCCACAAAGAATTTTACAGCATTTAAAAGCATTATTTGGAGGTGCATGCAATTCTCGGCAGGCAGGCAAAACTCGGCACAACACCTGGTTTGCACCTTGTACAATTAGTTTACTATAGGAGTTCTTCCAGTCTCAAGTAGCCTACCACCTAAACGTAAAGCACATCACACGCTATACACAAGTACATCTTATTGAACATGATTTATTTTCATCACCAATTATCATAGTAGAACAGTTTTCTCAAGCAGTTTGTGATGCATTTTGGAAACAGGAGATGAGCCCCTGGTCTAATGCGCCACCTGGCTTGAAACCTGTTCGCACACATATTTTAAATGCCTTTGGCAGAATTCAAATGAGCCATTTTAATCTAGATTAATTTCAAGATTAATCTAGATTAATCTAGATTAAAAAAATGAATCTATGCCCACCACTAGTTGTCATTAAAGAGGAAATTAACTAGAAAGATTTTTTGTGTACCTGGATGTAAACGTGTATTTCTGTTGTAAAGTTGGGAAGAAATATAAGTTAGAAACAAGGAGGGAAATTCAATATGGTAATGGTTCATCTCATGTTAAGCTGGAAATGAGAACTCTAGATGAAGTGCGGAAAGAGAGAGTGCACGCAAAAAGAGTGAAAGAACAAAGAACACAGAGTTTTCCTTCACGTTGAGCTGTCATGACAAGTGATGATTTGTGATTTTAAAAAAGAGTACGGAAGTGCAGAGGAATAAAGGTGGGAAAAAGGAAACAGCGGTGAATTGCACCGACTCTTCTAATTCTTTTATTTGGAAGAAAAACAGGAACAAGAGAGCAAGTGTGAGAGTGGTGACGCAAACAAAGAGGGAGCCAGAGAAGGAAACAGTGAGTTAAAGATACTAGAAGCTTGCAGATTAAGGTGGATATCCAGACTACAAAAGGGGGCACCTCAATTTTTTTCTTTGCGACAATTATTCCAATCACAGTTACTATCTTTTTGCACTCAGATGCGTCTTGCTGTTGCTTAGCAACACATTAAAAACAGCCAACAAGTTACACATGATAGCTAACAACAGCAGTTATGTTCAGGCAATCAAAACAAGTAATAAATAACAAATCACTTGAAACTATATGCACCCCACCCCATGTCCTCCCAGACTGATGATTTTTGTTTTGTTTGTCAGTTCAGTTCCTGTCAGGAACATCAGTGACAATTATGTGAAATCACCAATCCAATGCCAATATTTTTTTTAAATGCTGGCTTTCTAAAATATCTAATCATTAGGCTTGGGTGACATCAATTTTTTTTACCTTTCTGACATTTCACAAAATTATATATGGGATATGACAGTGTGCTGGTGATGGAAGTCACTGCACGGACACAAAACGGACATCTAAATCTCTTTTTAGATGAATCTACTGCTCAGACGTCCACAACCTTACGCTTATGCAAAATACAGTAGTACAGAAGGCATCACATGAAAATTTCATAAAATCAGGCTTTGGAAAATAATTTTCAAATCTTGAGTACAATCCATCAGCTGGAGGTAGCTTGCCATTCAACAATACTTTTAGTGCTAAATTGTCCTGCAGAGTTCAATGAACAGTGCGAAAAGGAAAGTGAGAATTAACTTAACCTGTCTCTAAATTTGGCAGACAGAAAGAAAAAAAACAACTGTCACATAAAGGAAAAGTGAAAGAGTGCAGTGTGAGAATGATGTGGTGTGTGGTACCCACCACCACACATCTGTCTTTCTTTCTCTTTGCCCCCTCTGCATCTCCTCCAGTCCATCATTTCTTTCCATACCTCATTATCAGCCAGGGTGCAGGCATGGGGACCGCCAGCGGAGAGGTGCCCATGAGGCTCAAACTCCCTGTCTGCCTCTCTCCTTGCTCTCTGTTCTTTCTGCTCGAGGACGAACACCATCAGGGGGTGCGATTCACTGCAGTAAATAGCTGTCTCATCCCAAAAAGACAGCTCGGGCACACACACTTACGCTTGATCTTGAGAAAACACACAAGAATGTGTTCTTGCAAGAATTTGTCACACATATGCAGACCCGCAAGTAGTCACACTGACATTCAAGCACCGGTGTCACACAGGCATGTAATTTGCTCTGTGTGCACGTATTTAGCTGATGCTTGTGTGTCCTTGAGCAATTAAACATATGAACAGTCTGTGCACCTGAGAGTATGTGTTTAGTGACTCACTCTTACTTACAAACTGTAAAAGAGAATAACACTGGAACCTGATAAAATATGGATACGACTAGACAGAAATGTGTCACTAGAAACTATATTTGAATCATTTATATTTGAATTTTAATTGCTCAACTTGGATGATTGCATAAAAACTGGATCTGAATAGCATAATTAAGGCCTAAGTGGTGACTGTTGCGAGGTCCCTATTGAAACTGAAGTAATAATAATAATAATAATAATAATAATTTATTGAAATGAATCGCCTTATTTCACCTAGAAGAAGTTGCCAGGAAGGGAAACACTTTTTTGACTGTGAGCCATTTACAAAAAAATATATAAAAAGTCACAGATCAGATTCTGAAATATTTGGCATTCTCTCACTGTCTTCCATCTTTTCGGTTCTGCCATGTTTAATCAACAGAGATAAATGTTTTAGTAGTCTAGTAATCTTATTGTAGGGTCTGAAATTAACTTCTGTGGCAAACACGTTATTCAGTCAGAAATCGTCTGAAATGATCAAAAATCTAAAATTAGTGCGTTAAATGAAGGAATAACATTCAGCTCATTTAGGCGTCATGTAATGCAAATAATGTTAATGTTAATAATAATGGCTGCTTCTGAAACAGGCTCATTAATATTTATTGACAACGTAATTGATGATGGTAGCAGCAGAATGAATTCAGAAGTGTACAGAAACATTTTGTCTACCTATTTATGGAGAAATGCATTGAAACTAATCGGGAGGAAGTTTATCATGCAGCAGGACAATGACCCAAAGCACACAGCCAACAAGACAAAGGACTTCACTAGGGGGAAAAAGTGGAAGGTTTTAGACTGGCCAAATCAGTAGTGACGCATGCTCAGTAGACCCTTTGGTCAGTGCAACCACACGATTAACTGAAATATGTTTCCCGCCTTGGCTATCAAAAGAAGACGATTGGCTTTCTATGGGAGGGCCGGGACAACCGCCATCTTTGGCGTCACGGGCTTTCCCTATAGAGTTGTATTGACGATTCTCAAAATGGCATGTCTCCTCTATATAACGTCTCTGATCAAGTGCAAGACATAAAGCTACAGAAATCGGTTACATTAATTATCAAAATCAGTATTTTCACTTTTGGTTTTAAAACAGAAAAACAAAACAAACACAGCTGATCACAAGGTAACAGCAAACATCAGAATGTGTGTTTACAGTTTACACAGAGAGTTTATGCATAAACACTAAGCAATCATTATGTGACAGAGACATATCGATATCAGTATTTACATGAGAAAACATTAGGGAAACCTGTAATCTCACTGTTGTTCACTGCGCCACAACTTTGGATACATACGGATTAGAAGAGGTTACTGATGTGATATACATGGTATAAGGGCAGCTAAATTTCCCACATGATCTATCAGGTGCCACAGATTGCTTAGGTCAGATGTTGAGTCTTGGTGTGCAGGGGGCTGGGCATTGGAATCTACACTTCATGAAACAATACTGTCCTTTGCTTAGGACTGGACTATTTCACCTAAAATCAAAACAACTCTTAATTGAACAATTCATCTCGATTATGATTATTGAACTATTATTTTGTTTTTCAATGTTGTTTTTTCTTGTTGTTTGTTTGCCATTATAGTTCACTGAAAAGGTTTATACTGTAAATATGCTCAATTATTGAAGCTGGGTTTATTTATTTATTTGATTCATTATTATTATTATTATTATTATTATTATTATTATTATTATTGTTGTTGTTGTTCATTTATTTTAAAATAAATGGTGGTATTTTAAAATAAATAAATTAGTAGGGCTGAGCATGTTAAAGCATGTTAACGTGATAACGATAGTGTTAATTGTCAGTGTTAATTAATTAAGTTATTATTATTATTATTATTATTTTGAAAGTCTGTTGCTCACTGGCTCTTTATAGGATACAGTCAAACTATGGGTCACAGGAGGGGTGGGATGTTGATCAGCCTGTAGATCACAACAAGCAGTGGAGGGAGGCTTCGGCAGACTACGCTGGAGATAAACAAAGCGATCAAACGCCACAGCGAAGTGGATAGCTACACACTGCATGCTGATTAGTACTGGGGAAGATGTGGGTCTTAGGAACGTTCTTAAAATCAGAGCATAGTCGTTTGGCCCCGTGGGATTGCTCTCTGCTCCTATAAACAGCAGACAGCGCTCCTTGAGTAAACGCTCTATGGAGAGTAACCATGGCAACAGCTTCTGTGCGCTATACAGCTGTAGCCTATTTAACTTAAGTTAAAATTATAGGCTACATAACTTTACCTGATGGCCTTCATCTAGTTTTGCAGGGATGCTCTGCCATGCGAATTCCCTCCTGTTGATGTCTTATTTAGTAAAAAGTAATAGATTCTGGAAACTCACAAACAGCGAGGATCAGTCTCTCTTCCATTGATTCGTGCTCTGTAGGGCTGGGTATCGAGTTCAATACTTTTTATTTGTTTAAAGTATTTGCAAACCACGTTATTGCACTTATGTGTATATAGCAGTACATTTAAATTAAAAGTGCGCAATACATGACTTTACAATTCATTATTCAAATTTGTGCATAACAGTGCATTCAAAATTTAAAAAATAGAATTGTTGCCCAGCACAAAAAAAGATTATCAAAATGTTAATTGATAAGGGTAATGTTGATGTCCACATTACAGGGAAATGGTATATTTGGCACATCGCCACTGCTGAATTATGAGCACTGATACTAAAATTTCACTCAATTATTAAAGTCAGTGCAGAACTACTGATTTTCGCATACTGTGCAAGCATGGCAGTACACGCTTTGCTAGCTTCCTCTCCTCATTCATTAAAGGACATCTAAGTTATGTGACAGCTGCTGTTATAAGAGCAGCGGAGTTAACGTCAGGTCTTTGAAAGAGTGCAGTTTGTAGTGATTGAGCGGTTGAGCGAATGAGAGAGAGAGAGCTGCAGAAAGTGATGGAAAAAGCGAGCGAGTTTGTTGTCAGTCTGGCAGTAAATGTACAGTGTAGGTCACAGTGTGTCCGTTAATAAAATGGATGTCTGTTGTTTCACCAACTGCTGGAAAGTGAAGCTGGTTAGTGCTAGCTAACCTCTGCCTGAGCTTCAGACTCCAGTCTGGAAGCTCAGTAGAACTGGACGGGGTGGAGTCACGTGACCACACACACATTTTTAAGGGAAAAGTACATAAACACACAACATAGGGAAAATATTTATAAATAAATCGACATGGTAAAATTACATCGGTTAGAGGCTCTCAATTTTGGTCTCAATTACTTTTCAATTAATTGTCCAGCCCTACCTGTGCCCAAGCAGAATTTCCCTTCAGGGACAATAAAGTTAACCTAACCTTATCTAACCTCCCTCAACTACAGCTTCTCAGTGAACTGAAATTGAATTAAGAGAACAGAATTTGAATTGTGAGACTATATAGAGTTGAATTTTCAGTGAGGTTCAAAGACAGTTTCAGAGCAACTGCATTCAAATTCATAATATTATATTAAGTGTATTCTATTGGAATTCAGTTCCACACTAATACATTTGATTTCAAATATTGCTATTCAGTTTTAATGCAAGTATTCAAGTTAAACAATACAAATTCAAAATATGTGATTTAAATTAACTTTTTAATGCAATTATTCAAGTTGAGCAATTCAAATATAAATGATTAATTCAGTTTCTAGTGACACAGATGTCTTCCCATTGTACGTGTATGGGTCTTGTTTGTGTACATCTCATACATGTGTGAACTGACATCTGACATCTGAAATGAAGATGTTAACAAGGATGGCAGTTTTTGTTGGCAGATGACAGAATGTTATTAACCAATGTGCCTGCATTTCAAAGCATTCTAAGTGATGTTAAGAGATCACTGATCACACTGTGTGTATCAATAGATACTAGAACTTATGTGATTTATTTAATTATTTAATTCATTTCAACAACCACATGATGATTTAATTTCAATTTTGGCAGACGTGTAGCAATCATTCATCCCTTAGATGGTCTACCAAGAAATGCCATGTGATGCACACAAAGACACATGCACAATTTTGCACACACACATCCACACGCTTAGCTTTATACCTTGTTGATTGCTGGGAAGACCACTTGCAGAGTTTAAAGAAACCAACAGACTGAAGGGCATCTGGCCTGTAGGAACAGGGACAAAGAAACACAAACACACACACTCACACACACTCACACACACACACATACAGACATGTATTTTGCAGATACTGTATCTAGGTGAAAACAGATTAGTACTTTGGAGTGCTCAAGCTTTACCACCAACTGTTGCCCCAAATGCTGTATTGAATAACCGTGTGTTTGTGTGTGTGTGCGTTTGTGATTACATATGCTGTGATTGTGTATTAGGTATGCTGTTCATGTGTATTGTGCATATGAATATGTGTGCAGATGTTTTGACAGTGTGAATACCAAAGGTTGAACAAAAACCAGTCAGTGTTGAGCAGACTTTGGAACCCTGCTTAATACACGAGCTTCCTTACACGATATTAGATTAGCAACAGGTGAATTTGTTGTTGGAGAAGAAGTTTTTTCACTAAATGCATAATCTGGAGCTGCAGCAGTTACTCTGATATGTTTCTTTTTTGTGCTACCTACTTTAAATCTAAGAACCTTAATGTTTTTGTTAATATATTTCTTTTACTGTACTGTATAAACTTTGGTGTAATGAAATGTGGTGAAAATGTAATTTTGGTGCATTTGTCATGAATGGACACTAAAACTGTATATCTAGGCTACTATTACTTGTTGGGTGGTCAGTATGGCTGAAGAAGAGGGAGCCAGCAAAAAGAATCATCAAGATTATCAATCATATTTAATGGAGATATTTTCAAATAAAGCCAAATAATAGTGCCAGCATCAGGTAAAGGGCAGTTTGTATGATTGAGCAGTTTGTATGATTATGCAGTAAAATAAAGACATGAGAACATGAGTCTAAAGTCATAACTTATAGATAAATAATTTCCCATTTGAAACCCAACAAACTTGTAGTAGGTGAGATGTACACATTTGGAACTTCATGCATATGTAGCAATGTGGCATAATGTGGCATAATAGTTTTTACATATATTGTCATGCTGAAATCGACTGTAAATCCACATTTTAAAGCTGATATTTATACATTTTTCTTCCCAGACCCCCTAGATGATTTGCATTTTTGTGACTCGTTCACCCCCGATAAGTTCTCAAACCTGTATTTGAGTCCCTTTTTGTTTTTTCCCCATTTATGCTGCAGTTTTGCTACTTGTACATAATAATAATAGGAAGAAAAACAAGTAAGAATGAATAGAAATTACAATTGAAGCTAGGAGAGTTAGACTGCACGTTTAAAAAAAGTGTTGATTAATTTTCCATTTTTACTCATCATTCCCATTCTTCTCTCTTTACCCCATTGTTTGTTGTCCTCCCCCTACCCTCTGAATGTAGCGTGGATTTTTTTTATTTTACTCACTGAAGATGCCTCTTGCACCTGTCACTTGTGTTACATTTCTGTCCCTTACTACTACCTCTCCCTAAATATTTCCTCTCCACACCTACAGTCATCCATTTTCCTCTGCTTACATGTAGTGATGTGGTTTGCAAAGAAAAAGTTGTCACAGAGTAGACATGTCTCCATTTGCTGTCAGTAGTTGTGTCCCAATTTAGGGGTTGTCTTGTTTAAAATGTGGCCCATTTAGAGGACATAACTGGTTTGTCCTTCTTGGTTAGCATCCCAAAATCCATTGTGTACCAATAAATGCCATTCACAGCAGCTCTGAGTCATCTTAGAAAAAAATATTTTTAAGCTTGGTACGCAGCCAAGCATAGTCATTGCCACTCCTCCCTGAGTGGAAAGCAGGCAGTTGTCATCATTTTACATTCATAGGGTAAAAAGAAAACACTGTTGTACCTTTCATAGATTTCAGTCACGTGACATGCATGGTGACCTGGAAGGCAAAGCAACAGACAAACATAGCCGCTCACACCCGACTTCCTTGTAGAGATGCCGCAGAAGTTAAATTTTATTTGGACCACCCCTCAACTCAAGAAAAAGATAGATATGGACACAAACTCTAAGTGTTGGGCACTTGCGACCCATAATACAGCACCCACTGCCGTATTTCCACTGTTAAAAAACGGCAGGTCCCTATCAGCTCTCGACTGTGGTAATGTCTACGTTTACCTTCTAGGGAATCCCTCACCTAGCACAGCTTAGGTTTGTCTCCTCGTCGATTAGTGCACCCGAAAGCACAACAACCATCCAGCATTTTGGCAACGCACAAAGTAACAAACTCAAAGTAATAGTGTATTGCTTCCTAGTTGGCGAGCAGCGGAAAATAACGTATTTTTTGGCCTCCAAGGGAGCATTTTCTTTGGAATGTGACGTCACGTGAATTGGCAACACATATCAGAATCAAAATCAGAACCAGAAGGAGCTTTTTTGGCAGGTAGTGTTTTACACATACAAAGAATTTGCTACATGAAGACAAACATATAGTTGACATAAATAAATGTAGAAATATAGAAAAATGGAATAAATAGAATGAAATAAAATGCAAGTTATATACGAATAATAAAAGAATAGAGAAAAATAATACAACTATTTGCAGAGGAAGAACAATGTGGCAGACATTTACATGTGCATTACTCCTGTTTGTGTTGTGCAGACGTATTGCAACAGAAGAGAATATTGTGTACATAAATATATAAATTGACAAAAATATAAAACAACGATTAACAACAAATATGTGATATATATGTATCATATGAAATGAAGTAAAATTTAGATGTGCACAGACATTTGTATTATTTGCAAGGGGGGAGTGTCAGTGGGGACCCGGCCTTAATGAGGCTAGCTACAGATGGTAAGAAGCTGTTTTTATGGCGAGAGGTTTTGGTCCTGACTGACCGCAGCCTCTCGCCAGAGCGGAGAGTCTGAAACAGTTTGTGTCCGAGGTGGGAGGGGTCAGCTGCACTCTTTCCTGCTCGCCTCAGAGTCGTGGAGGCGTACAGGTCCTGAAGTGATGTAAGATTGCAGCCAATCAGCTTCTCTGCAGAGCAACTGATACGCTGCAGCCTGCCTTTGTCCCTGGCAGTTGCAGCAGTGTACCAGATGGTGATGGAGAAGGTGACTCAATGATGGCGGTGTAGAAGTGCAGCATCATTGACTTTGGCAAGCTGAACTTCAGCTGCCGCAGGAAGTACATCCTCTGCTGGGCCTTTTTGTTGAGGGAGGTGATGTTCAGCTCCCACTTCAGGTCCTGGGAGATGATTGTGCCCAGGAAGCAGAAGGAGTCCACAGTGGCAACTGATGAGTCACACAGGATGATGGGGGAGGTTGGTGCTAGGCTCTTCCTGAAGTCCACAACCATCTCTACTGTCTTCAGAGCTTTGAGCTCCAGATGAAAATCTTTATGAAAAGCGCTGTGAGATAACTGTTTTTGTGATTTGGCAATATATAAATCAAATTGAATTGAATTGAACAGACTGTTGCCAGATGGTTGATCTCCCACCTGTAGGCGGACTCATCCCCACCAGAGATGAGCCCAAGGAGGGTGGTTTCATCCGCAAACCTCAAGAGCTTGAGGGACTATTTTAAGAAGTGATATGTTTTTTCAGTGATATGTTTTTGCTGTCTGCTGTACACTCAAGAAAAATGTAACAATGGAAGTCAAAGGTGAGGGCAGGCACTCTCACTTTCTTGTTGTCAGAATGACCCCTGCCCATTGTGGTGAAAACAAGTGCTGTAAAAATGCCAACGCCAAATATAAAAAACTAGTGGCACCATGCATAAAAGATTTTTTTTACATCACCAAACATCAAAGGACAGTAAAAGAAGAGATCTGTTGCCTCAGGCCATCCACAGAGAGGATGAAGTAAACTGTGGGACTCTGGCCTGGGGCCAGCCCTGTTGGAGCCCTAGGCGAGATTTTAGATTGTGGCTAGCCCTAAACACATTACCCACTGCAGGGGTTGGGGTCATCACTCCTCAATCCTCAGGAATATTGTTAAAAAAGTTCAGCAGCCAAAGTCAGAACTTTGAAGCATGTATAGATGAAAAGCCAAGTCAGTAATCAATAATGAATAAGTGTGAGCAGCATACTTGCCAGCCTCCACATCATAGCCTAAATTGGGAGACTAAACCTCACCTGGTATCTGGGAATCTTCCCCCCAGAAACTGTGTATCATCCTAGAGACTGTTTTGTTGTATTGTAGTGAATTTATGGGGTAATTTTGTTGTTGAAATGCAAGAAGTTTTTTTTTTTCATCACTGGAGGGGACACTTACTAAGTGGGGGTTCTGGGGGGGTGTCCCATAACATTGTCAGCATTAGAGTTGAGAATTGATTTCCTGCATTCAGGTGAAAATTTGTGCTCCAATTTCTGCCCTTTCTGCATCAATTTATGGTGTAAAAAGAGAAACACAAAATTCAGGTGGCAATGCAAAATAAAAAAAAATATAGCCTATTATAATATAATGCAGGCATGCAGAGAAGGCTCTCATGCATTCTGGATTGCTTTTCTCCTGTACGATCAACTTTTCTCATTTAATAAAAATCCTTGCTGAGTCAAAACACATGAATAAATTAGTCTCCCCTCCTCTTTTGTGTTTTTATGTTTAAGGGATGTAACCTCTTTAAATGTGTAACACCGCTACATTAATTCATAGGGCTGGACAAAATGACCTACAATCAAAATCACAATTTCACCTTGATTACGATTAATGAACATTTTTTTTGTGTGTTTGGTTGTTTTTTTTGCCTAACTATTAAATTTTCACATGATCATTAATATTAATGTGCAAGTAATGATTTTCACTCACACACTGTGCGAACCCGGTAACACTCAACATTGGACTAGCTTCCCTCCTTATTCTTTAAAGTACATCTACATGACAGGTGCTATTATAAGAGCAGCAAAGTTAGGTATAGTGAGTATGTGGGTTAGCGAATGTGAGAGAGCAAGCGCCAGAACGTAACAGTGAAAGCGAGTGAGTAAGTTGTCACTCTGGCAGTAAATGCAATTTTTTTGTCAGTGTGTCCGTTAATTAAAGTCTGTCTTGTTTCCCAACTGCTAGAAAGTGAAGGCAGTTAGCTCTATAGCTAATATCCCCCTGTGCTTCAGACTCCGGTCTGGGAGCTGAGCAGGAGTGGACGGGGCGGAGTCACATGACTAAACACACGGCACAATGTTTTTAAGGGGAAAATACATGAACACATAATGAACACACACAGTGTGGAACAGCATTTATTTTTTTTTAATTATGTCTGTTAGAGAAACTCAGTTTCAGTTTCAGTAACTTTTCAGTTTATCATTTAGCTCTATTAATTCACTTTAATTCAGTTACAAACTCCTGGGCTTTAATTGCTAGGTTTTCTGCTCATGTTCAAAACTTTCTGCACATTCAAAAATGTATACCTCATATCTGTGTTCTCTGTCATGTTGAGTTGTAATTTATGAGACTAATGTCATCATATAATGAGAATTCATATTCAGTATTTTTACTAACTGCCCTTCACTCTGTGCATCAGCTTGCCTTGTTTTGCAGTATTCCTTTCAGACCATCTGACAGACACAATGTCTCGTTATGCTTTGAAATTGGGAAAGACCAAGGAATTTGCATTTATCGCCAGTGAAATTAGAGGGGCTACTTTCATGCAAAAAGGGGCAGGGGTATGACAAAGGGCCAGTGTAACCAGATGTGCTGCTCTCATCTATACATTTGAGATCAGTGATGTTAAGGAACACACTGAATAAAATGCATTAAAATTTAAATATTTTTCACAAAAATATTTGACAACCAGAATATGATTTGAAATCCTTTTGATTGGATTGGGTTGATTTACAAATGCCCAGACATCTAACTGCCCTCAGGCTTCGTTCCTTAACTCAAGCTGCAGTAACAAACACTCACAGCAGTGTCATCAATGCATACTATAACAGAGCTAATTTAACATTTCTAAGTTCAGCTGTATATACCAGATGACATGTTAGGATGTGTTACTGTATGTATAAACACATTTAAAGCAGACATAAAAATGTGTTTTTCCTTTCTCTTACGGTCATTCCTTTCCTCTCTACCACCTCCTGACATCAGTGTTTCTTTAACAAGTTTTCACCACATTTGACTTTTGTTCTTGCTGTCAACCTCAGCCTCACACACACACACACACACACACACACACACACCCACTAAGTTTATGTGTGTCTCCAGGGTGGTCTGTAGCTTGGCACATTGTAATAGTATATTTGCATCTTCTGTCATTGAGTGAGGACAGAGTGCATAATCCCACTGAAGGCCAACGGCTGACAGGCAGTTCGACATCCCCAGCTGAAATAACTGCCTTCAATAGATTTTTTTCGCTTACTACAGTAATTCTAAAAAAAAGAAATGAAACAGAAATCAGTGTATGTTAGTCACACACGTATGCAAAAAAAGAAAAGAAATCTGCATTTGTTCTTTATCTAACATGTATGAGAGATAGATATTTAGGCTTTAGTCATTGTTAAGAGTCAAGTTAGATAAATCTGAAAACACTGTTTATATTTGAAAATGGCTTTCTTTTTTATCCTCTTCTTTTCATTCGGTGAACAACATTTTGCAATACAGCCATCATCTGGTGAGGCAAACCTTGATATCACCAAACATGAACAATGCTGAAGAAATGTGCAAACCCCCAGAATATTTTCAGGGTTTTTTTGTTGTTTTTTAACATCCATTGCCAACATTTTTAAAATTCTCACTTTCTACAATAGCTGCTCATGGCAACGATGGCATGTTTAATGTTGGGGGAATATTGTGTTAATGGCAAATAAAGTATAGTTAAGGTATGGTGAGGGTTAGGCAACCCACATAGTTGGGGAAAGATTATGGTTAAGAGAAGGGCTATAACTCTGGTCTCCTGCATGAAAGCAGGACATGTTACATGCCCATCCACCACCACAACCTACAGACCCTTTCTTTCTGCCTTGCTACTTAAGGGGCACACTATTTTCTACGTTTGCAATGAATGTTTGCATTGGACGTCAATCGTGCAGCACTGGGCTGACTGAAGAGTGGGACATGTGTCAGCAGTTTAAACCCATATTATGTCATAATTCAAAATGCTGAGTTAGTTTCTTGTTGTAAGCTACATGTTGCCTCATTGTCGAATAGATTTGAACTATAATGGGTGCTATTAGTAATTTAACATGTAATTTCTCAGAGTGGGTAAAGTGTAAAGTCTGCAATAGTGTTATAAATTGGTCTGATAAATGTAAAATCAGATTACCCCTGTTTTGCAGAGTAATTTATAGTAGAATGTTTACATAATGGATCACAAAGATAGTAGCTATGTGCAGGAATAAGAAGACAGACAACCTATGCAATTATCATAAAATTAAAAATATCTGGCTGCAAAAAAGACTGCAGCCAGAATTCACAGTTCTCAGAGTTGAGGACCATAACTAATATTAAGGTAATTGCCTCAGCAGTTGTTCTTGAATGGAAGTGGTTACAGTATAATTATGCACGTTTGGCATCGGCCATTGAAAAAAATGCATTGTGAAAAATCAACTGTAGGACAAACTAGAGGGAAAAAAGATATATGCAATGAATAATTTTAGATCATTAAATTATGTGATATAGCTGGTTTGTATGAAGTATTTATTGTCCCCTTGGTACAAATGCATGTAAAATAAATACCCTGTGGGTTAAGTAATTCAAATACAAAAATTTGTACATTTTCAGATTAGAGGGGTGGGAGTAATGGAGCATGCTAAATCTTTACTATCTCACTGCAAACTGAGCAAATATGTGGTAGAAAATAGTTGGGGTTTCTCCCCAGAGGCTTAAACATTAATGGAAGTTCCATCACCAATGCATTGGAACTTTGTAGAAAAGAGGCCGATTGTATACTAAGCTTCCCAGTGATTAAATAGTGGACTAAAGCAAAATTGTAAAACAGGTGTTGTCATAATTAGATCAGTCAGTTAGCCAGGGGCTTTTAAAAACATATGTAGCCCATTGAGTCCTTGCTGTTTCTTCCTTTACATTAATCCCATTTTCATTACTGTCCGCTTGTGTTCCCTAATTTTTCATGCCTGAAAAAGCTACATACCACACGCCAACTTGAAAGAATGTTTTTGACATGTGATACATGTAGGAAGTTTAATTGGGGTCGTAAGGAGCTTTTATAAGAATTTGTACTAAGTAAGTCAAAGTAAGTATGGCATTATTGGAGTTAGTTTTCACCAGTTGCTTACTTTTATTCAGTCAACTAGTTGTATCAGAAGACAATCTTATCATTTGAAAAACACTTTTCTATGCCCTTAATTTGATAAGATGACATTTCGTCCATACCCCAAGTGAAGGAGTTAAAGGACCTCTGGGTCTTGTTCACGAGTGAGGGGAGACTGGAGCAGGAGATTGGCCAGAGAATCGGAGCAGCGGGGGCGGTATTGCACTTGCTTTACCGCAAGCTCTCGATCTACTGGTCAGTTTATGTTCCAGTCCTCACCTATGGTCATGAAGGCTGGGTCATGACTGAAAGAACGAGATCGCGGGTACAAGCAGCCGAAATGGGTTTCCTCAGGCGGGTGGCTGGTGTCTCCCTTAGAGGGTAAGAAGCTCGGCCATCCGCGAGGAGCTCAGAGTAGAGCCACTGCTCCTTTGCGTTGAGAGGAGCCAGTTGAGGTGGTTTGGACATCTGGTCAGGATGCCTCCTGGACGACTCCCAGGCATGTCCAGTTGGGAGGAGGCCTCGGGGAAGACTCAGGACTAGGTGGAGAGATTATATCTCCACACTGGCCTGGGAACGCCTTGGGATCCCCCAGTCAGAGCTGGTTAATGTGGCTCGGGAAAGAGAAGTATGGGGTCCCTTGCTGAAGCTGCTGACCCCGGGTCCCAACCCCGGACAATCGGATGAAGATGGATGGATGGATGGATGGATGGACATTTCTTCTTCTCACTGGGCTGGGTTTAGATCTTGACTTAGAGAATTAACACCTTCAGTAGTTTAACTTTCACTTTGCTGTAGTGATATAGACAGGTACTCCAGGGTGCGTCAGAACAACAGACATCACTTTTGGGTGTGGTCAGAGGAGCTACAGACTTGTAACGTTCAAGAAAGGGCTGTGAAATTATGCTTTTTAGGGTGATATGAAGTAAACCAGCAGGGTTACAGCAGTGCTTCACCTGAAATCTATCTTTTGTGCCAACAATATACTCTCTTTGGACTTGAAAAGTGGCTTTAAAAGGTTTGTCTTGATCCTTCGTTTACTGTCAAAATGATATATTTATGTATTGCATGCGCAAAGCAAATTTTAGAGCCTGAGTTTTGAATGAATACTTTATTTCGAATATATGTAAAAAGAACATCCGACAAGAAAATGAAATCAAGTAGGCAAATTAAAGTGATGAAAAAAAACAAAACACAATGAAATAAAGAAAAATTAAAAACAATAGTTACATTCAAAGACTTTTTTTTTTTTTTTTTTTTTTTAAATTTTGTCAATGTCCATTACATATTCGAAAAGGAGTGGGAAGAAGAAAAAAAAAACTTATTTAATCCCACCCCTTATCCACAAATCAGAAACTGCAATAATTGACCCGCATTCCAAATATTTTATCTACTTTTTTATATCCCAAAGCAATTCACACTGTACATTAATTATTAGATACAAAAGAAAAAAAAAAAAAACACTAGGAAAAAATCAATTATAAATTCAGCAGCTCAAAAACATACAACAAAATAACAACAACGCCATGAAACTGAAGATAATTACCAGCCCCAAAAGACACTCAGTGATTATTCACCCCCTTCTTCATCCCTGTAACCATTGAAAACCATCTTTTTATACTTGATTTTAAACTGATTTATGTTTGGACATTGCTTTAGTTCCTCATTAAGCCCGTTCCATATCTTTACTCCAGAGCTTGAAATACAAAAACTTTTCATGGTTGTCCGTATCCTGTTAGTTTTGAAATTGTGTGTCCCCCTTAAATTATAACCTCCCTCTCTCTCCCTGAATAGTATTTGAATATTTCTCGGCAATAGATTATTTCTGGCTTTAAACAGTATTTGGGCTGATTGATACTTCACAAGATCTGTGAATTTTAATAATTTTGACTGTAAAAATAATGAGTGAGTGTGATCCCTGTACCCAGCATTGTGAATAATTCTTATTGCTCTTTTTTGGAGAACAGATAGTGAATGTAATGAGCTTTTGTAGTTGTGTCCCCAAATCTCAGCACAGTAAATAAAATATGGTAAAACTAGTGAACAATACAACATGTGGAGTGATTTTTGATCAAGAATCTGCTTTGCTTTATTTAATACTGCAATTGATCTTGATAGTTTGGACTGTACATGATTAATGTGTGATTTCCAGCTGATTCTGTCATCTATAATTACCCCAAGAAATTTATTTTCATATACTCTCTCAATTATTACCCCATCTATTTTATGTTCACCTGAATATTCATATTACAATTCCCAAATAGCATTACTTTAGTTTTATTTAAATTTAATGATAATTTATTTCTATCAAACCATATTTTTAATTTGTTCATTTCTTTAGTGACGTCCTTCACTAGTTGCTGTAGGTTTTCACCTGAACAGAATATATTTGTATCATCTGCAAATAACACCATCTTCAACAACTTAGATACTGAACATATATCATTAATATACAAAATAAACAGTTTTGGTCCCAACACTGACCCCTGGGGGACACCACAAGCAATGTCCAAACATACTGACCTGGAGCTTCCCAACTTCACAAACTGCTGTCTCTTACTCAAATAACACCTCACCCAGTCTAATACTATCCCCCTGATACCGTACCTTTCCAGTTTATTTATAAGTATGTCATGGTTAATTGTATCAAAAGCTTTTTTGAGATCAACAAAAACCCCCATTACATAATTTTTTTGATCTGTGGCACTCGTGATTTCCTCAATTGCTTCTAATATTGCCATTGATGTCGATCTATTTAATCTGAATCCATATTGACTGTCAGTGAGTAATTGATGTTTATCCAAGAATGTATCTAATCTGTTGTTAAAGACTTTTTCTAGTATTTTGGAGAATTGTGGAAGTAAGGAGACAGGTCTGTAGTTTGTGAAGTGGTGTTTGCTCCCATTTTTATACAAAGGTATGACTTTGGCTATTTTCATTTTGTTTGGAAATGAACCTGTTTGAAATGATAAATTACATATAAATGTTAATGGTTTTGAAATCCCCTCAATTACTTTTTTCACTATGGTCATGTCAATGTCATTGTAATCGGTAGATTTTTTGTTCTTACATTTGCTCACAATTTCCAATATTTCTATCTCATCCACTGGCTTGAGAAACATTGAGCTTTGATTTCTCTCTATTAATTGTTTGCAGTGATCTTCAGATGTCCCAGGATCAGGGATTTTTCCAGCTAGGACAGGTCCCACATCTACAAAGAACTGATTAAAACTGTTAGCCATGTCATCCATATTATAATTTTCCTTATCCTTATCAATAAAATACTTAGGATAACCTATCTGAGTAGGACTATTTCTTATAATACTATTCATTATATCCCATATTCCTTTAATATTGTTTATATTACTATTTATTTTGTTCTTATAATACTCCTTCTTGCAGGCCCTTATAATTTGAGTTAACTTGTTTTTATATTTTTTATATTTATTTTCTGTCTCTATGGTTCCCCGTCTTATAAATTCCCTATACAGTGTATTTTTCTTTTTACATGCATTCTGTATTCCCTTTGTGATCCATGGGCAATTTGTATATCTTAATTTTCTACTATATTCTTTTATTGGACAATTTTTGTCATATAAATACTTAAAAAGTTCTAAGAATATGTCATATGCCTTATTGATGTCTTTTTCCTGATATATTATATCCCAGTTCTGTGCCAGCAGATCTTTTTTCAGTTTGTTCATAGAGTCCTCTGACCTCACTCTTCTGAAATCGGTTTGCTTGTCAGGCTTATTAATCCTATAATTGCAATCATAAACTGTAAAAACTGGCAGATGATCACTGATATCAATTATTAGTAAACCATTCACTGTATTGTTCTCAATATTGTTGGTAAAAATATTATCAATTAGGGTGGTACAATGAGGTGTAATTCTACTGGGTCTAGTTATTGTTGGAAATAGACTCATGCTAAACATTGTATTAATAAATTCATCAGTAATTTTATGTTTATTAGGATTCAACAGGTCAATATTGAAATCCCCACATATAAAAATGTTTTTATAACTTTTTTTTGTAAACATACACTCCATCCAATCTTTGAATTGTTCTATATTAGAGCCTGGTGCTCTATATATACAACTTATGATGACATTTTTAGATTTTTCCATATATATTTCTATTGTTATACATTCTAATAGGTTGTTAACCACAGCTGTCATATTTTCCAGTACCTTAAAGTTTAGCGTTTTATCCACATATATTGCTACTCCTCCTCCACCCTTGTTCTGTCTATTGTTATATCTAAGTTCATAACCATCCAGTTCAAAGTCCATCCCTTTTTCCGAGTTGATCCATGTTTCAGATATAGCTATGATTTTAAATGGTTGTGAAAATCTTTGTAAATAATCCTTAATGTTATTGAAGTTGGCATACAGGCTTCTGCTATTGAAGTGGATAATTGATAATTTGCCATTTGAATTAATCATTTTGTTGTACTGATCATCAGTGTAGTAGCTGCAGTTATTGTTGATGGTGGAGAAGAAGTTATTGTTCGGGTCTATATCTTTTTCCAAGTCTTGTGAGTTGTAGTCAGTGTATTCAAATGTTTTCAGTTCCTGCTGGTCTTGTTCATTGTTCATCAGAGTTCTTAGGTTATTATCTTCAGATGTAAATGAATGAGTTCTTTCTGCGTGTATCATATGGTTGTGTGTTGTTGTTTGTTACCTTACAGTCCAGTTCTTGTTCATCACTGATACTTATCCAGTTCCTCCATATTCCTGATGACAAGTACTTTGGCTTCCTCGGGTGATCCATTTAGTTTAATGAATATTTTGCAGTTTGTAGTCCAAGTGTTTTGAATTTTCCTCTGTTTCTTCAAGTAGCGTGCTTTTCTGGCTATGTCGGCGTTGTGTTTTGTGAGATTCTCGTTGATGAAGACATTTGATCCTTTAAGTTTTCTACCCTGTTTTAACAGTGCGATCTTATGTTTTCGGTTAACAAACCTCATAATGACCGCTGTTTTATCGCTTGCGTTTTTCCTTGGCAAAGGATGGCAAGCCTCAATGGAGTTATAGTCAAACTGAATCCCTTTGGCCTGTAAGAAGGCCGCCACCTGTTGCTCCGTAGATTTCGCCTCCATCTCACTGGGTTCACCCCCGTTGTCAGCGGCCACCGCCCGAGCGTATGACCGGGGTTTAATATGGAGCCCGGTGACAATCACATCATTCATTCTTGAATACTGTTCCAAGTCCGCCACTCTGCTCTCAAGGTATGCTATTCTCTTTTCTCTCTCAGCATTCTGAGTATGCAAAGTCTTCACCTCCTCGACCAAATCCAGGATACTTTTTTGCTGCAGCCTGACAGCAGTAATTTCCTCTGTTAGGAAGTCGAGCGATTTTTTGATCTCGTCAAATTCATCAGTCTGCTGATTTTTCTTTGGTCCCATCGTGAGCTGATATTTCGCAGATTGTACTTGATTTATAATATATTATATGATATGATTTTCAAACGCTAAGAAATCTTAACGTGAGTGAGCGGAGATGAAGCTCCATCTTCGTCCGCTGTTGTTTACCTCCTCCATTTCGATGAGGAATGGAGGAGGTTAGATGATGAGATGAGACAGTTACCTTCTGTAACTGTCTCCAGTTTTACTTGTAATGGTAAATCTGTGACAAAGCAATAACTAAAGTTATGGAAGTGTTTATTGCTGCAGATATTTTAGAACACAGGATTTAAGCATACGGTTAAAGTTCTTGAGCTCTGTTACAGTGTGCCTTCATGTTGTGCTTTTGCTCACCACTGATGGAGCTCCTTAACAGTCTCGGCCCACTACATCACTCCCTAGATTAAATGAAATGCAAAGTCCGGTCCTGCAAACTCAACCCATTTATGAACAGCATACAAGCATGCATCTGGCAGAGGAACTTCACGAGGTAGAATCAGAGCTGAATTTGGAGAACCCAGGGACAAGTATTGCATTCATAATCTACAGCGCCAAAATATTGTCAACATGACAAAAAAAGCACTCAAGAGATCCTTTAAACCACTGAGACAATAAACAAAAATTTTCTATGATCTCAAAACCCTGAACGTAAAGACTTCCTCAAGTGCCCTCAGACCAGTGTAGAGGAGGTAAGGTTATGATTTATTTAATTTGTAAAAGGCTTTCTCTGTTCAAATATACATGAAATAAATATTGCCGCTACAATGGTAGCTATCTCTTTAAACTTCCCTCTATAAGTTTTCATTACATACTGCATGTTGGAGCCGCAGAAAATGCAGAGACCACCTCAGCTGCAGGGGTACCAGACTCACCTCATTATCATCTCCGCTTCTAAAATGATGACTTAACTGTTCTGCCCACTCTTCAAGACTAACAAGAGACAAAAGCCTGCTTTGTCCCAGCTCGTGAATGATGAAGTGGCTTCATACACGCAATGGACAAACATTTCCTATGTCCTCTCTCCAGACAGTGAACATTTTCTGGAAACAAATCTGAAAGTAGAGGAGTAAAACTTGAAAATAGTCTCAGGTTACTGTCTTGAACTCCACCTGAATGTTTGTGTTAAAAGCTGACATTGCATCGATGGCTTTAATGGTTAACTATCTACAGTAAATATGCTGCACCTAATGGACAATTTTTGTTTATTTTATGCTTGAGGGTAAACAGGTCAGAGTCTTACGACTGAGCTTTACTGATATGTGTGTTCTTGTATTGTGTTTATTTTTGTCGTAATATGACAGTATTTCAGGTCCTTAACAGGAAGGCAAATCGAATATTTACTTTTTTCAAAATACATGATAAAAACATTATTTTCTGCATTATGTCTGCGAAGGTTCTCAGTCATTCAGGTCATACTTATCGGACGAAGGTTGAGGTCAAGGTTTGTAGAAGAAACTAGAAGACGTTTCGTCCCTCATCCAAGAGACTTCTTCAGTTCTGACTGACTGGTAAGGAAACTCAGCTATTTAGCCTCTGGGGTCGTTAGCTAGGATCATCGATACCACTGGTTCATTAGTGCTCCTGGCTGTGGTAACAGCAGTCGTCATGGTCGTTAGAGCCACCCATGGCCAAGTCTGAACAACCGTCGTTGGCATCTTCACCTGAGGCCAAGAGGAAATGCTTGTTTAGTTTCCTGGGAAGTGATGAAAGGACAGCATTGTAAGTGGGGGATAAGTGGTGGCGTAGGCCCCCTCCTCTGTTAAACGACGGCTTCTCAATCCAGGTGTAAATTGCTTCCCTGACACCTAAAATTTGCACTTGGTGATCCTCAAACGAGTGTCCTTAATCCTTCAGATGTGAATAAACTGCTGAGTCTTGACCTGAGGAGTTAGCCCTCCTGTGTTGAGCCATATGTTTGTGGAGTGGTTGTTTAGTTTCCCCAATGTACAGGTCTGTGCATTCCTCACTGCACTGGATCGCATACACTAATTGCTTTTCTTGTGCTTGAGTTGCGGTCTTTGGGGTGTACCAGTATCTGTCTTACAGTGCTCTTGGGTTGTCTGTGAAAGTTCTCAGTCATCCAGGTTGTCCAGGTCATAGTTATCCAACCTTCACAGACATCTTGCTAATCATTTTTGGATGGACACACTCAGATTGGTACGAGGGTATGAAAGGAGAGCCAGGAAAATTGCAGACTACAGGAACCACCAAGATTTAACCAGAGATGCCAACAATAAAAAATCACACCCAACAGCCTACACTTACACTCCGCGATAAAAGGACACAGAGCCAATATAATCTTGGAGAAAGCACAACACCAGCTACTAAATGAGAGTGTGAGACAGATCCATTTCACCATTGAAGCCCGAATAAAGAATCAGACAACGTACACCAAAAACTGGAAACACATCTGCCCAGTACAGTAATGGAAAAGGTCATGGATTTCATCAAGAAAGCATAGCTATCTCAACACAACAAGAGCAAAGAAAGACAGACCCAAAAATTCCAAAACCTACAGGCAAGAGCCAGCAACGTAAACAAAACAGGAGAATTGTCTTGGAGGAGGAAGGACGACATCCAGACTGCACAGGAAACAGAAAACACATCCAACCAGAGCAAGACGTTTTGGCCAAAGGATTAAACTTTGCCATCACACCACAGCAGCTACCTATAGTGGACCTCAAGAAGCCGTCGTTTAACAGAGGAGGGGGCCTACGCCACCACTTATCCCCCACTTACAATGCTGTCCTTTCATCACTTCCCAGGAAACTAAACAAGCATTTCCTCTTGGCCTCAGGTGAAGATGCCAACGACGGTTGTTCAGACTTGGCCATGGGTGGCTCTAACGACCATGATGACTGTTGTTACCACAGCCAGGAGCACTAACGAACCAGTGGTATGGATGATCCTAGCTAACGATGCCAGAGGCTAAATAGCTGAGTTTCCTTACCAGTCAGTCAGAACTGAAGAAGTCTCTTGGATGAGGAACGATACGTCTTCTAGTTTCATTATTTTCCGCATTCTTTTTGAGGTACTTTCCAAACCGTGAATTTCGTGTACGGTTGCACCCATAGTATCTACGTTAGTGGCCCAGTTTCATGGTAGAAAAAAACATTAAAATGTCTAAACCAGTCCTATGGCATAAACCAGTTCCAACAAATTCCAACTGAAATATTCAGCTAGTGGTAGGCTTATACCTATAGCCTATTTCCTATGAGCCAGACTATGCAGGATGTTTCAGTTTTGTTTAAGGAGAGGCCAAGTTTCACCAACACTGGTGAAATCCTTCAAAATATCAATTTACCTCGGGAGGTCTGGAATATGTCATTCCAGACAACACAAGAGGGTCTACAACTCAAAAGTTGTGATACCTGAGAGCTTTCTGACACAGACGTTTCATCTCTCCTCACATGTAGTGAGTACTAGCCTCAGAAATGAATGACGTGTAATGTAAATGTAGCTAATGTTAAAAATAATTCAGCTTCATTACATGAAACCACACAAAACCTTTTTTCAGCTGAGCATGAGTGTGTGTCTGGCTGTGTGATTTTGTGATTCTTTGTGCGTCAAATGGAACAGTGCCTTACTCACCAGCTAGGCCCTTATTTTTCCATCACCATGGTGATCCATTTGATGGAGGAGGTATTTTTTTAATCAGAATACTTAAAGCTGGAGCACAGCCTGTGGTTGCTATGAGATCTGTTGTACATATTTGTGTATTTCATCCATACCTCTATTAATTAAGAGAGGTGAAAGGGAGCAGAGATTAGTCTCTTGAAACACAGTCTTGCAAGTTGATGCATTGGTATATTATTTAATTGCCTAAATGTCCTATCTTCATGGTAACCTGAGAAAGAACCATAATATTAGCAAAATATTTGTTAATATTATTTAATTGCCACAATACTTTTTTAAGAAGATGTGGTAGTGAGTGACTGGCCATATAAAGTGATTCTCCTACCACATGAACATTGTTTTCTTTTAAACATGACCATAATATTTTTTATACCCAAACCTTGTCAAACCTGGACTATAGTGGTGGGGGATCTGAAAAGGCTTTGGAAGTGACAGACTGACAGTGACAGTCCTGCTGATTGGGGTGCTTGATCAGAAAAGGCTCATATGATTAATTTTGTCGGGTCATGATAAACAAACTATTTTATTAATGAGTTTGGGGGAAGTGGTGAGATAAAAAAAAATAGTGGAGAGACTGGTCGACATTAGTTGCTCATTAATGAGCTAGTTAACACCAGCTTATTTTAGTTTTTGCATGATCAGAGGTGCAAAGAGGACAGTGAAATAGTGTCACTTCCATTCTGTTTGGTGTTTCTATGATTCATGAACATTGATGAATGGCTGAATATGAGCTCATCATCAGCTAGCCAAGAAAAACAATGTATCTATGTCATATGGCTCATTTTCTGTGATTGCTGTAAAGAATATAAGGGTGTCAGTGCCCCTGAGTTGAACAAGAAAATGCTACTTGCACTGATAACCTACTCATGAGACCCATCTCATACCTCTCACCCTCCATTTGTCTCTACTCACATGGTAAAGTCAAAGAGAGGTTAGGCACTTGTGTGAGACAATCTCACAATTACACTTTCTGGCCATACACTGTGTGGGAAGTATCCATCTGTCTCTTTCTCTGGTTTTTCCCTGTTGCTTTTTCTGTCTTTCACATTTTCTGCCTCTCTGTTTCTCTGTCTGTCTTTCTCTTCCTCTGGTGGAATAACAGGCTTGTCAGTCACTTCATTCTAAAAGAAAATGATGGACTAGGGGTTTGATTCATAATCCATAGCAGACAGCAGCTCATGCAGAACTACAAAAGAAATGTCAATCCAAATTATAATACAATGAACTGGAAATAATTAAAGTCAAAATAAACACAGGAGAAAAAGCAGGAGCCTCACCACTAAAAATCAAAACACAAAATTGTAAGATGCTTTTACTGGATTTTGTAGATTTATTGACAGTTAAAGTATAGACACTTGGCCTGTATTTGCAATGGTCATACATTGAGAAACAGTAAATATAGATTTTAAACTTGTCAAATTCATACTCAGTTTTACCTAAATTTTATATTGTCAAGGAATTATGGGTTAGGCTGTAAAACAAAAAAAAACAAACAAAATATTGAATACTGCTGAAATGGCAGATAACTGTACAAATAGTTTTCAAAAAGAATTCAAGCTTAAAGCAACATTATGTATGATTTGGTGTTATAGTAGTTTCAGAGTGTAATTCACTGATGTCGCCTTTTCTAACACGGCCAAACATCAAGCTAGTGCAACAACACAAGACATAGTAATATTACTTAATCTAACAGAAGTCCTTTATTTCACAAAGCTTTCTCCAATGTCTGAGAGCTTGGCCACTCATTTTTTATTTTTCTCTTACCTTCCTCCATCAGCATCCATTTTGGTCTCTTCGCCTCTGCCATTAGCTAAATTTAAATCTTTATCTGTACTGTATGTTAGGTTGTGTGTTCACAGATTAGCAATTTCTAAATGATTAATTGCCATAGCAGTGTCTTACCAAATTCATGTCAAAAGTTAAAAAAGCCTAAAGTATGCCAAAAAAAATATCACTTTGTAATTAGATGATGAACCCATCTCCATCACTGATACATTTGAATTTCTTGGGATACACATCAGTAACAATCTTAAATGGAAAATCAACACAGATAATATCTACAAAAAAGCTCAACAAAGACTTTTTCATCTTCGACAGCTTAAGAAGTTTAGAGTAAGGTCTCATCCCCTGCTTCGCTTCTACACGGCCATCGTCGAAAGTATCCTCATCTCATCCATCACAGTCTAGTTTGGCAGTCTTGATTC
The DNA here is from genome assembly GCA_024633595.2 of Lepomis macrochirus. Lineage (NCBI taxonomy): Eukaryota > Metazoa > Chordata > Actinopteri > Centrarchiformes > Centrarchidae > Lepomis > Lepomis macrochirus. The sequence goes on along the minus strand of JALXJV020000005.1, from coordinate 21,460,938 downwards.
ACTTTCCCGGAAAAAAATACAGCGTATCTTTAACAGAGCATCTAAAATTACCGGTTCACCCTTACCATCCCTTGAATCACTCTATCACAAACAGACATTATGCAGTGCTCACAAGATAATTTCAGACACTTTCCATCCTGCACACTTCGCCTTCAAACTACTTCCCTCTAGGAGGTGTTACAGGACAATAGCCTGCAGAACCCCACTCACTTTAAAAACAGTTTTATTCCAAAAGCGATACACATTCTGAACTCTGAACTCTGAATGCTGAGGACAGTGGATTAAGCATGACCCCTCATGTATTATGTATTTCATATCATAATGTGGTGTCTGTACGTACATGTATGTTACTTTATATGTTAATGTCTAAATACCTATTGTCTAAATGTTGGAACCTGTATCAAAAAGCTGTACTGGAAACAAATTCCACCAGCCTGGCTGTGTGGTCATTAAATTGAATTGAATTGAATTGAATGACTTTGGCTTTTTGCATTTCTAAAGCTGTAATCAGGGAATATTAAGTTCAGCAAATGTATTTTTGATACGTTGTGCATGGAATATGTATTCCTTGTCTTTGCGATGCCTGCATGGCTGAGTGTTTTCGGGAGTAAATGGGGGATCATCATCGAAAAAGCTGACAAATACAACCAGAATTCAATTTAACTACCCCTTTTCTTCTTCTTTAATTTTAACTAACAGAAATATGAGTGGGAGTAATGGTAAAATGTTCAGCTAAATGGTCTCTGGTGGGTCTGTTACTTTAGTATTTAGCTAGACAGATGTTGGAAAATGCAATTATATTCTTTTTCCACATTAGATTGGTTAGTTATGCATCTGGGGGCACCTTGTTGCTCAGTCTGTGCTTGTGAAGACAGGAAACTGCACTTCTAATTGGTAGAAACAGGTCGCCTGGCTGTTTCAATGTAACCACCATGAGAGGGAAAAACATCTCACTTAACAGCTGAATGGCTCTTGCACTCTGTCAGTAACTTTGATTTATCAATACCTGTCTATACACACACACACACACACACACACACACACACACACACACACACACACACACACCTATGCCTGTTCCTCTATCTCCATGGGGACATTTCATTGAAATGCATTCCTTAGCACCTTACCCTAACCTTAATCATCAACTACGTGCCTAACCTTAACCCTAAAGCAATTCTACTCCAAACCCTAAAACAAAGTCTAAACACTCAAACAGCCCTTTAAACTTGTGGGGTGCAGCATTTGGTCTCCAAACAGTTAACAGACCCACAAGTAGGGGTGGGTGAATTAATCGATTCTTAGATGCATCGCGATGCGGACGAGGAAGATTATTAATCGATTAACAAATGTCTAAAAATTGATTATTTAAATGTTAATTGATAACGCAATGTTGATGGAACGCAAAAGGCGGAACTCACGGAAGCGCAGCGCCTGGACGTCTGTGGAGCGCACACAACAGAGAGACCAGTGTCCCCCTGTATTCGTCACCACTGTGGAATGATTAACCACCCCACTAAAATGTCACAGAATCATTAATATCAATGCTCAAGTAATTATTTTAAGTCGCACACCGCGAGCAGGGTGACGCTCTGCAGCTCTCTGTGTATCCTGTGTGTGAGGACGAGCGAGTGAGAGAGAGCGAGCGGCAGAACGTGACGGTGAAAGTTAGCAGAGAAAATATATTAGCAGTAAGTGTCTGTCAGGTAGTAAACATGCAGAGTAGGTCACTGTGTGTCCGTTAATAAAAGTCTGTAGTTTCCCCAACGGCTGGAAAAGTGAAAGCTGTTAGCTCTAGCTAACCCCCATCAGACTCCGTACTTTTGGGGACAGAGCCTTCAGCATCACAGACCCCCCCCCGGAACTTCATCCCACAGAGATCTGAAATGCTCCCTGTCAGGACAAAAATCTACTAAAACCCAGCTCTTTACCCAGGCATTCACTCCTGAATGACTATTTGTTGTTCTGTCACTGGAACTATGTGTAAAGCGTCCTTGGGTCCCATGAAAGATGCATGTCATCAGCTGTATGTCATTAATAACTAACCTACTAGTCAAGGGTTGAGAACATCAGGTACAAGCTGAGACTAAGCTGTGTACAGCTCTGTCCTGTACACATACTGTGCTGATAATTATATTTCAGTTTTCAGGAGTCTGATAACTGGTTGTTAATGAAATGAGAGACCATGGAGCTGAGGTTAATAAAGTAAATTAGGGATGTAAACTAGTCCTTTTAAGCTAATTAGGAGATGTTTCTTTTGGATTTTAATGGGCAAAATTAAATGCTTAGTAATTATCCAGGGATCCTGTATAGAAAAAATATGATGCATCAAGATGCATCGATAATCGTTTTATAATCGAATCATTAGGAGTGGGAATCTCTGGGCACCTCACGATTCAATTCGATTACGATTCAGAGGGCTACGATTCGATTATACAACTACGGCTATTCTTGACATATCCCATGTTTTAACCATCAATATGACAGGTGACAGATGTTGCATATTTATTTCTTGCAACACATAATTATGTAACATAAGCTCACACATTATATGTAGCATAACTGCAGTCATCTGTAAAAACACTATTTCTGCACTTATGGTTAGATGCTCACTGCATTTTATTTGCTTTACCTGTACTAGTTGAATCTAAACTAATCAGAAGTGGTACTAAATGAAGGAACAGAGCCATGAGATCCAGCTCCCTTCAAAGAGCCATAATCCCATCACTACTCCACACTGACTGTTCCTCAATACTCAAAACTCCCAGTAGCCTAAAAATACAACCACTACGTGGAGATAGGGCTGCACAATGCTGTGTCACTGTGCAGTTATAAATATAATGCGATGTACATATGAGACTTAGCTGCTACACAGCAATTATGTATTTTCAGCTCTATTTTAAAAATTTCAGTTAATACAGTGGATTTTTATTTGTGTCTTTTATAGTTTTTTTTATTTTTTCTATAGTTGCTCTATAGTTCCTGTACTTGACCTTTTCATGTGAATTTTGTATTCGTAGATAGACAGATATCGCAATGTATCATTATAGGATTGTCTAGCAATATACTGATTATCGCAGAATTGCTCTGTTGTGATATTATCGTTATCGTGAGCCTTGGGTCGTTTATCTTATTGTATTGTGAGGTACCGTCTGATTCCCATCCCTAGTCACCACATCTAGCGCAATGCTGCAACTGCAGTTAAATGAAATGACAGAAATCCACAAAGTGCAATGCAAAAATAGAGTTTACCATGAAGACAATGTCAGGGTTTTGTTGAGAGCTGAAGGCGGGACCAAATCGCACGGAGATGGCCACCCCATAAATGCTGAACAGTTCTGCATAAAAACGCCATTTTTTCTGGCCATATAAGTCTGCTCAAATATTAATTTCACTCACATTCAGTGAGACATTTGCGCTACATGTGTACATGTCAGATATCATTGAAAACCGGGAAAGCAAATCGGCCCAGACATCCTCTTACCAACAAGTTGTTCCTGTGAGACTACCAGGTGTTCCTGTTGTGAGATGTCACTACAGCATTACTTACTCGGCCAGCCTCTCCACCCAGCTGAATGTGTCCAGTACACCTGAAAATAAAGTCCCAGTGAGCCTCGTGACAGTCCCTGAACCATCTCAACTGTGGAGGAGCAGTGGCCTGACACTAACATGTTTTGATATTTCTGAGCTTGTTCTTTCATTCAGATTGAGGGCAATAGATTAGGCAGCAAAACATAATTTCACTCTCAATCCACAATTTTCTGGGATACAATACAGTAGAGTGCATGGCAATACATAAGGTTCAGGAGTGGAGGCTGATCCAGAGCTTTCTCAGCCAGATGGATAGGTATTCTCTGAATCAAGATCTGTTAGCCTGTGTCACACTCTATCCAAGGTGCTGTGAGGTGCCATTTAGTTTCTGTTTGAGATTGTACAAACTGATTCTTAAGGCAGTTGCCACATTTTATTCTAAAGATGGGATAGATGTGGTGTTTTTATGGCAAGCATATAACTCCTCTTCAACTTCTTCCTCATCTGGGGATCCTTAAAGGCTAATATTGTTGCCATTTTGTCTTTTTGTCCTTATGAGTCTGACACATATTATGAAGGTGAATCCCGCACTTACTACGAAGCAAGCTAAGTCTTGCAATAGGAACGAAGCTGAGTCCGACATTTACAATGACTTACAAGAACTTGTAATTTCTGACAACTTCTATTTTGTTTTTTGCATGTGTATACACAGTGTATCTGTAGATGTCTATTTTACACTATTACATTTGCATTTACTTATTTGGCAGACACTTTTATCCAAGGCGACTTACATTTGAGGAACAGCATACAAGCATCAATAAAGCATCATTACAGAAATAGATCAACAAGCAGGGCTGGGAAGTAACAGATTACATGTAACAACATTACGTAATCAAGATACAAAAAAGTATCTATTCTGTTACAGTACAGAAAATAAAGATGTAATCAGATTACAGTTACATTTTGTAAAATTGGGTATTACTCTAAGGATTACTTTAAGCAGAAAGTTTCCAGGACACATAAAATGCAGTGTTATTTGCCTTCGTATATGTTTTTTTTAATATTTACGGTCTATGGTATATATAAGTGTTTCTGTAAAAACACAAAGCTAGAAAGGGACGAGCTGCAGACATTGATTGGTGGTTACAGTTGCCAGTAGCACCGAATGTGTGTTCATGTTGTCCCCTCTATCATTCCCTGCTGGGCCCCCCTGCCCCTGTCCTGAAAACCTCTAGTTAAAGAGTTAAGAGTAAAGATGTAACCTTTATACGGTCTATGGTAAACATAAAGACTCCCCCGGTGCTTTGAACTCCCAGTACGGGCAGCGTGAGCTAATTTGACCAGTGGTTGCACAGCTGACTGAGCTAATAACAGCAGCAAGTTGGCTGTTAGCTTTACTTGTTGTTGAAGTTAGTTATCTGTCCATCAGAAAAATCTGTGAATCACAGAGTTGAAGCAGAGCAGCAGGGGGACATCAGAGACAAAACTAAAAAATATTTTCTCCATATTTCCAGTATTTCTACATCACATTTGATACAGTTTCACCAAAAACAGTGAAAAAAGTTGTTTTTTGTACAGTAATCAGTGGGACCCGGTCCCAGAAACACCCTTCTTCAGCAGTATTATATTGAGAAATCCTTTCATTGGATGCTAAATTAATACATTTGGAGATTGAGACATTTTAAAATACTTTTCCAAATGGCAAACTCTTAAGTATCATCGAGAATACCCACAAAACATTGTTTTTTGTCACTGATGGACCAGAGACTGCCATAGTGGTGACATAGTGCCAAGCATATCATATAAAACATTTAAATATGGATTTTGGGAATAGGAGATTTTGTTATTTAAAACTACACCAAGCAGACAATGTATCATTGATACATTTCTTGTCTTCATTTGCCTATTCAGCATTGAAGTAATTCAAAAGTAACTTAAAGTAATCAGATTACATTACTTTTATTTTGTGGTACATGGAATACGTTACATTTTTAAACAAGTAATTAGTAATTGTACCGGATTACACTTTTAAAATAATCCTCCCATCCCTGTCTACAAGTGACCATAAATACTAGTAAGAGCATCAATAAATACTAGTAAGAGCTTATAGCACATATGGCATCAATGGGGTAAATACATAGGGAAAGAAGTAACTTGAGTTAATAAAATAGTGCAGTCAATACAAGAGAATTGTAAGGAGATACAAGAAGAAGAAGAAGAAGAAGAGCTGCCACCTCTGTTAGAGGTTAGAGGTGTTATAAGAGAAAGTGTTCTCAGAGGAGATGAGTTTTCAAGAGCTTCTTGAAGTTAGAGAGGGACACCCCTGCTCTTATGGCATGTGGTAGCTTGTTCCACCATCATGGTGTCACAGATGAGAACAGCTGGGACTGAGAGTGATTTGTGTGTAGGGATGGCAGAGCCGGGCAATGTTTACTGGAGGAGCGCAAGCTTGCATTATGGAATTTGGGTAGATGGGTGCAGACCCTGTAGTCAGTCCTGTATGCAAGCGAATTTGATCAATTTATTAATAAAGATTCATTAATCATATCTTATATTGTCCTTCTATGGAATACATGGCTCAAATAAAGTTAGCACCTTCAATCTTTATGAAACATTAAAGAGCTCATTATACTCATTTTCATGTTCAAAATCTTATTTAGGGGTTGTACCAGAACAGGTTTACATGGTCTCATTTTCAAAAACCAACATATTTTTGCCGTACTGCACATTTCTGCAGCTCCCCTTTTCACCCTGTGTGTTGAAGGCTTCGTTTTAGCTATGGAGTGACACATCTTTCCTCTACATGGTCTTTCTTGGGAGTTGCACATGTGCAGTTCCTAATTAAGGACTACTAGCCAATCAGAAGAGTAGGGTGGGTCGTGAGAAGCCAGTAAACATGGCTTCGGTTCAGCTGTATATGTTCCCCTTACCGGCTTAGAAACATGGACTGGAGCAAGAGTTTCAGAGTGTTGAGTTGTTAATCTGTAACAAAAGTATCTTTCATCCATAAAATTATAACCAAGCTGTCTCTACATCACAGTAACAACTTTATGTCCATGTTTGGAAGGGAGAGAAGACGTGTGTGCTGCAAGCTCAGTGTTTTTCCACCATTATGCATTTTATGACGGGCAGTTTGCTTTCATCCATGTGTTGTCACAGGGATGTAAGGGAAATGGGTGGATTATAAACAAGATGTTTTCATGCAGTTCAGAGCAAAGTTTTCTGTGAGAGTTCGGAACTCCCTTTGGACTGAACTTTGGGCTTTTTCACTTTGCAAACCTATTACATGCACAAAAAAAGATATATAACTCAATAAAGGAGAGGGGAAAGGCAAAAAGCATAATGACCTCTTTAAAGTATTACAATGGCTGAGACACCGGCAGGGAAACAGAGGTGTAGACCCAAAATGCAGAAACTAATCAAGGCAGGATCAGATGGTTTATTCAAACTAAGGCAGCCACTTAGTCCAAAACAAAAGCAGAGTACAGAATACAAACACGGGTTAATCCAACAAAAGGCAAGATAATCCAATCACAAGAGAGCAATCTAAAAACTCCAGGGAAATAGAGCACAAGGCAGAACACTCATAAGACAATGACACCACGGGGACTAAACACAACTGAGGGCAATATACAGTATACAAGGGCACACCACACACACCAGCAGGCAGGACAATTATTCACAGGTGAGACACATTAGAAATCAAGATAGACAGGAAACAAATCTAGACACCAATCACCAAAATTACAAAATAAAACAGGAAGTAATGCAATTTGCATATCAGGTTAATAGAGGAGTAGACGATGCTACTACTACCTTACTTAATCTTCTGTATAAGCATCTTGAGGGGAAAAAAACCCATGCAAGGCTTTTATTTGTTGATTTTTCATCAGCATTTAACACAATCCAAACACACCTCTTAGTAAGGAAACTTGTGTCCACTTTTAACCTTGATACAGGTATAGTAAAATGGGTACTGGATTTTTCAACATTTAGGCCCCAGTCAGTCAGCGTTAATGGTGTTCTAGCACAGAAGCGATTGTCATCTACAGGCTCACCCCAGGTGTGTGTCCTGTCCCCACTACTGTATATCCTATATACAAATGATTGTAGGAGTCATCACAATAACAGGTTTCTTCTGAAGTTTGCGGACGACACAGTTCTAGTCAGTCTGCTCCAGGATGGAGATGTCGACCATGGGCCTGTTTTGAACGACTTTGTTGATTTGTGTGACCATCACTTCTTGAAGTTAAATGTTCTTAAAACCAAAAACATGGTCATAGACTAAAGAAAAAATCTCCACTCTACCCCTTCAACAATAATCAAGGGCTCACCTATTGAGACAGTGGAGTGTTACAAGTAGTAGGAACAGTCATTGACAAAAACTTCAACTTTGACCCTAACACTAATGCTATTTACAAGAAGGGTCTTCAGAGGCTTCATTTTCTGCGCAGACTGAGTACTTTTAATGTGGACAAAACTTTGATGACTCTATTTTATAAATCTTTTATTGAATCAATTTTAACTTTTTGTTGCATAGCTTGGTACGGGAATCTTACGGTGCAAAGCAAAAATAAACTGTCTAACATTGTTAAGGTAGCCAGCAAAATAATTGGAACTAATCAACTTTACTTGGCAGACCTCTATAAAAGACAAGTTATACGTAAGGCTCAGACTATCACAGCCAGCTCTGACCACCCTCTGTTGGAGGAATTTGTTCTTCTCCCCCTCTGGGAGAAGATACAGATTGCCCAAAATAAAAACTAACAGATACAAATTTTCCTTTGCACCCACGGAAATTAATGCCCTAAATTTGTACTGAGCTTGAGCTGCTGCTCAAAACGACAGATTGTTGCTACCATTTCTGCTTATTGAGTACTTTTAGACGAACAAAAAGGTTGTATAAAACGGCTGGGTTTTTTTTTATCTTTGTTTATGTCTCATGTATGTTTGTTTTTGTTTTTTAACCCTATTGCAAAGCAAATTTCCCCTGGTGGGACAATAAAGACTGAACTGAACTGTAAAGCTACAGACAAGGATAAATGTAATTAAATACAACAGAAAACAAAGAAGTGCTCAACTGATAAAAAAACCTAAACAAGAACACGGAGGCAATGGGTAAAACAGAAATGACATTTAACAAAATAACAGAAAAGCACCACACTCAAATCCAAGGTCGTGACATAAGGCAAAAGTTTCAAAGAAGCACAAGCATTTGAATAAATTAGTTATTCAGTCCATATCAGCATTTGTTACGCAGTCACATCCACACCATCACCTCAGTAGGCTTTAGATACCCATTGTGGTTGGTAGCTTGCAGTTGCTAATTAATTGGTTTTGATGTATATTTTCTTCTCTCTTTCTTTATTTTTTGAATAACCATTGACAACATCTTTTGGAAAAATAGAGGGAAAATCCCTCTGAAGTTAACTTTTTTAGCCTGAAAATAATGAGTTTGCATGCTGCAAAGTTCTGGATACCTTTTTGTTCTCAGAAAGGTCCTGAGTCATTTTTAAGATAATTCACACTCACAATTCAGGTCTCTCTCTTTCAACAACATGACGCAAGATGATTTATGTATGTTGGATCAATCTTTTATGTTTCTTATGTATAAACTCTTATTTCTTACTGAACATACATTTTTGTTCACTCATGAGTTTTTTTGCTGTGAAATTCTCAGTTAGAGTTGCCACCCTCTGTGTCAGGATTTTTTATGTTTTAATCCCAGTGGGATATAACTCAACTTTAATGATCTCTCTTTCTCTGTCGCAACATGAAATAATGAAGGGCATGTCTCTCTTTTCAGTAAGAAGCTAATGATGTTTGTGAATATATTACAAGTTAGACAAGTAACAGTAACAGACATTACATAGTGACATGGCAACTTGCTCTAATTGAAATTATTTAATATTCGTAGAACTGTGCTGTTGTCTCATTGAAAGTTTAAAGCACATGATTTTATTGGAAATACCTCATTGATCCACTGGCCCAATTCACTGTGGAGCCCAACTGTAAACTACAGTGGTGTATATACTGTGGGAGTTTATTGTTTGTGTAACGCAAGCCAGGTAGGCTTAGCAGTGAATAAACCTCAGTCCACGACGCCTTACGAGATGTGCAGGCACAGCTTTCTCAATAGCATGTCCACCTCCCATTTCTGAGGTTGCAAGTTTGAGGCTGTGCAGTACAACCTCGGGGCTGGTTACATTTGCATTATATGCAGCAATAAATAAATGCTAGTACAATAATATTTCAGTAATAGTAAGGGCCCGTGTCCATCAAAGCATTTTTTGCCACCTGAAAGTGCTTGCTGCTGTTCTGAAGATACCCAGCAGGGAGCGCTAGTGAGCGTTTTTTTCCGACTGCTTTGGTTGCTATGATACATTTGTTGCAAGTAGTTCAACATAACTTTACTGGATGTAAAAATATCAACACGGAGTAGAGTACTTGCTCTGGCTCTTGCTCTGTATTAAGAGAAGGCTGAACCAGGTAGAGAGAGAGGACGGACTCGCCGTATGTGGGTTCATGACATTTTGTGGACGAGGAAACATCTCGGCGAGGACCACCGTTTAGTCCAATAGCTGAGGTTGGACGAAGCCTGGTTCCAGGATAGTAACAGTTGCTACGGTGTGGTATGTGTCCCGCCCCTCCTCTACTGTGATTGAACAGCTGAATAAGAAGTGGCAGTGACGAGCACACCGTTTTTCTCAGTGACCAGAAAAGACGCTCAGCGCCTCGTCACACTGCTGCCGTTTTTACTAGCTCGTGAAAACACAGTGCTCCCATTGCAATGAATTGAAAAAAGACGCTGGCATCAGAAAAATACGCTTTGGTGGACACTGGGCCTAAGAATGTGTGCTAGAGTGATTGTGAAGCTATGCAATTTACATGAGAAAACGATACTAACCTAAAAAAAATATGTCTGAAGTGATCTGAGATGCATCAAGTAGTTAACGTTACAATGTAGGCTAAACATCAGCTTGCTAGTGAAGCAACTTAAGTTACAGCGATTATTATCATTTTGTGCTTTAAACCTAATTTACTTCTGCTTACCTGGTAGACTGAAATGTTCTTCCATGCATTGCTCTTCATATTAACATTGTGATAGTCTGCGGATGTCATCTCATAGAGACAAGTATACTCCAAGACCAGCAATATCAGCTTCTCCTCCATTGTTGATAACCAGTCGTAGAGCAGGATAGTAAACGTTGCTATGGTGCGGTGTTTGTCTATCTGCACTGTGATTAGACAGCTGGGTAAAAAAGTGACATTGACGAGCACAGCGTTTTTCCCAAAACTGAACATTTTTCATATCTTGCGCTCAGCGCCCGGCGCAGAAAAGACGCTGCCGTTGGAAAAAAATGCTTTGGTGGACTTGGGCCCTAATAAATGTCCCATTGGCCAAGCCTAAAAGCACATTCTTTTTTGCTTATCTCTTATTGTTATTTTATGAATAAAATAATCCAAAATATATTATAGCTGCCACTAGTGGTTAACTTGGTATTAAGGGTCCGTTTCCTGTAGAGTGAATACTAGAGAGTTTGCAACAACTTGTTTGGTCCAATTGCCTGATTTTTCATTAACATGACTGAAATCTCAGCTCTAAATGCCATGGAAACTGCTTTTAATGAGTAGAACAACTGGGCTGTGTCTGCGTGTGTGTGCGCACGCGTGAGTGTGTGTCTGTGTCAATATTTGTACTTGAGTGTCTGTGTTATTTGTATGTTTATCCTTTGACCCTCTGTGTGAATGGATGTACATTGGGGATGTACATTTTTCTACTACTGTGGTCAACACCACTGCCCCTTTCTCAACCTTTATAAAGCTGTAATTGTACTGCGAGTTACTATTTTTGTGAATGCTCAGTACAAGCCAGCCAGCAGTAACATCTGTGGCATTTTCAATCAGGATAGTTCTTTTTCATTACTGCTTTGTCCTCTGTTTAACAAGCAGTAAAGTAGGTTAAAGTGATATAAAGTGCTATGCTTGGCACCATTGAGTGAATGCCTGAGAAAGACTTGTGAGCGAGCAAGAGGATGTACAGCTGTGTAGCATATATCCATATACAGTTTGTTGGAAGACGCAGGCGTGGTATGCACTGTCGGACAGCATTTCTCGTTATAATAATAGACTCAAGCAATAACTGCAGGTGGCGTACATGGTTGTCACGGTGATGAATGGTCTCCAGGGCAACACAGGAAGTCCATCTGGGAAGAAATCTGAAAGAGGAAGTAGATAACAGAGATTGAGGAGACACAGTTGCTACCTGATTTATTCGTTCTCATCCATCATCTTAAACCTCACAACTATTGCTTTCCACGATGAGTAAATAGAAAATAAACTATTTTGGGCTGTTACAGCCACAGAGCAGAAGTAACAGCAAAGTATAAGCTCATGTATCAAGACAATAAGCCAAATGTTTTAGGTCTTTAAATGAGAAAACCAAAAATAGTTTCAAGTGAATCTGAGACCAGCAGCAGCCAATAAAACTGGTTAAGCATAGCATTGCCTTTTTCAGTTTTTCCCTCTTTTGATAGTGCTTTTTCTTCTTTCTGTTCTTCTTTTATCTATCTGTATCTTCTTCCCTACAATCTTCTCCACCACACTAATTTTCTCCTGCTCTTTCAAAAAGTGGAATGCAGAAACATTTAAGTCCTGTTAATGAATGTAGTCATTTGACACTGCATGGGTTATCAGAGAGGATTCAGTATGACAGCGAATAGTGTCATGGTGATTTTCGTGTAGCCCACTAACATTTCTTTGTACCCACTCACTAATCTGTATGTGTATAACTGCGCATGCATAATGTTTTTTCTATTCTCACTTGCTGATTAGTAAACAGCTCAGACTTCTGCTAACACGAAGATCAAAGGGAATTTTCAATGTCATGCTAAAAATCGCTCATCCTGTGTGTGCGTCTTTTGGTGAGGGTTTTTGTGTGCATGTTTGCACATAATAGAATATATATATATATATATATATATATATATGACATATGAGGCAAGTAAAATAAATAGGAAATGGGGAATGCACAACAGATCCTGAGACTTAAGCACAACACAGATTGTTTACAAAATACATGACAACACTGGTTAAAAGAAATATGTCTTGCAAATGCAAACCACACAGAAGCCCAATGTGAAATGGTTTCTGTTACAGTGCTGTACTTTTTTCTTCACTTTGTTTTCAGCAGAGCATTTTTTTTCAATGCCTTCTCAGTTGCACCTGCAAAACAGCACGTCTTGGCATTTTCAACATAATGGTGATGAGGAAAAAGTTTGGTTACTTAATCATTTTCTAAATTCATTATACCGAGAACGCCTGCCAGTGAGCATTTGCTAAACCAGAAATCAGATGTCAGTTCATCCTTGAGCTGCAGCAAAACAATCTTTTCATTAAGCTGCAGTGTGAGGAAGTAATGGTTCTCACAAACTGCTGCTGTGGTGATAACGTTTATGTGTGGGTTTTATTCATTTATAGATATAAAGGTCATCCAATACTTCACCCAACTTTTTGAAATTGTTTACTCTAGTCAGGTATTTTATACAGATTTAGGCTGTCAGCCCACTAAAATTTGTGCCATTATTGTCCTAAGAATTCCAAATTATTACTGGTATATTTACTAACACTGTAACAAACTCTTGTTAAATTAGCTCAATTTGAATCAACTCTAAAGTGGGATAGTGTGTGTATATATATATATATATATATATATATATATATATATATGTATAGTATTAGCTGAACTGTCAAAATAGAAATAGGATGGAGATAGGATCCTATACAAAGTAGGCCATGTGGTTGATAGAGGTTTTGTCTGATGTTTTATTCACTCTTCAGAGATCCAAGTAGCTTTTCCTTAAACATGTTTTTAACACATGCACAGCAATTGCATGTATACATAATTTGCAAGAGACAGAGCTGAGAAATGACAAGACTACTGTTAATGCCTAATGAGACATTCCTGTCTGGCTGTCAAAAATATATCTCTGTAGACATACACCTGTCTAAACATGTAGCTGTCTGTCTTTTAAACTGTACATCAACCTGCCTGTCTCTATTTGTGACCATTCATCTATACAGTCAGCCATGCTGCGTTTTCTGTCTGTCTAAGCATTTAATGCTATCTGTCATTTGCTTCCATCCATCCAACGGTACAAAACTTTTTTGATGCCCTATTTCTGACCCAGATGATACTTTTTACCAGGTCCTTGTCATCCATCTTTTTTCCACAATTAATACATCTCCTTATGTCAGCAATGTCTTTTCCATTAACATTTGATCTGATGTCAAGCTCAGACACAGGCCACTCTGATCCAGCCTTGATATATTAGTGGGAGAGGAGATTCGATTTATTTCCTTAACTTAAACTAACTTTGTCATAACTAACTTCATAACTTAAACATTTCGTCACTTTGGTGTGGTGAGCTCCTATTTATGTTTACTTGAAGTATAAACTACAGAAAACAGCTGTCAAATAGCAAAAATTAATAAAGAAACCCCGCCATAATACAGTTTTGAATAAAATCTATGATAATTAACACCGATTAACACTAGAACCGACAAGATTATACTGAAAAGTAATGTTCTGAATTGCCGTTCTTCTTGAAGAAAGGTACAGCCTAACTTTATACTCTGTTGCTTTTATTGCTATTTTTGTATCCATTTATTTATTTTATTTAGATTTTTTTTTATTTTGTTTGACTACAGAGTTTCAGAGATGGAGACCAGTATACAATTAGGGGTAGGTAAAACCAGATTTAATAGATGGGGCTCTGACGGCAGGGAAGGGCAAGCTGGAAAGGAAAGTGGGTCGTTTATGTCACTTTGTGATGACAGGCTGAGTCTCATGCTGGGCACTCTGCCCCATTCCTCTGGAGAGACTGACACTGACACAGGGACAGGGACTGTCACCAGCCTCACCCTTCTACTGGCCCTGTGGTGTATGTGTGTGTGTGTGTGTGTTTGTCTACAGCGCTGAATGTGCCATTGTTTCCATCCGTCATTTGTGTGTCATGCTTGCTGGTGGTCCTGATAGTTTGTGTGCGTGTGTGTATGTGCACTCATGTCTTTTAGCAGTGACACAGTGTAAGAGAGCAGGGCTAAGCTGGTCACACACTGACAGTTGTGAACTCTCCCTGAAGACACACATGCAGAGAGCAGCTTTCTTTTCCTCACAACACACTATTCCTTCTTGAAGCTACGCATGCAGTTTGGATACACTTAAATTTTTGATGACAGTGTGGTTGAAGTACATGCTTTTCAATGCATTTAAAATGTTTTATACTTGTACAATGCCATTTAAAAGTACAACCCACTTGAACTTCACAGCCGCAGTGAAATTATAAGGCTTTTATAACATCAACAGAAAAAGAAGAAAAGAAAAAACTCTACAGATTAATTTGTATTACCTGCAAATATAAAACACAGCATAATGGTAAGTGCTCAACGTGTTACTATGACACACTTGAACCATTGTGTGGACAGATGTTTTCAGAAATTGTTGAATAGGCATCACATGTGTGTCAAGGTGTGACACAAGAAATTTTTGTCCAAGAACATCTTCACCTGGAAGATCAAAATTCTGGTTGGTATTGGTTTTTCCTGTATATAAACAGAGATTGAGGAGACACAGTTGTTACCTGATTTATTCGTTCTCATTCATCATCTTAAAACTTACAATTATTGCTTTCCACAATGAGTAAATAGAAAATAAACTATTTTGGGCTGGTATAGCCACAGAGCAGAAGTAACAACAAAGTATAAGCTCATGTATCAAGACAATAAGCCAAATATTTTAGGTCTTTAAATGAGAAAACCAAAAATAGTTTCAAGTGAATCTGACACCAGCAGCAGCTAATAAAACTGGTTAAGCATATATATATAGGATGGAGATAGGATCCTATACAAAGTAGGCCACATATAAAAATGAAAGATGAAAGTACATAATTCAAATAAACGACACAACAAGTTAACTTTAAAGTACCAATCAGGGGGAAGGGTACAAGGTGGAAGGCCAGTGTGGGAGGGAACTAGTGAGTGAGAGACATACAGTATAAGGAGTTGCAGGGTTCATTGTCTACAGTGTTGGGCAAGTTAGTTCCAAAATGTAATACATTATAGATTACTAGTTACTGTCATTTGTTAGTAATTAGTTATATTACAGTATTACTGTCTCTGAATTGTAATACTTTACATTACTTTTGCATAACTGATATTTAATGGGCACATTATTCTGATAGTAAGATGTATCTGCATAGGTGGATTCTAGTGATGTGTGGAGTTATCCATGGATCGGGTGGGTCTTTATCATAAAAATGATCCTTCTGATTGATAGCGGGGGTTGGAGGGGTGTGAAATAGGATGAATCGTCTCCCCATTAAGAAAGATGCTGTTACTCTTTTACTACTTTTTTTTACTTACTTCCAACACTGGTGTCTGAGATAGAAGACAAACAACCCCTAGATTTACACATGGCCGTTTCCAAGAAAGGACCTCAAGAATAGGTTAAAATTCAGGAGCATCTTGAGCCTCTGATCATCTCCAAATGCCACACATGGGATCGAGACCCGGTTCCAAAATTTCTCAAAACCCGAAAATCAATAAGGTCCGAGCTTATCGATATTGCTATTGAGACTAGCGGGACCTACAATGTAACATTCAAGCATCAAATCTGATTTAACTTGAAACACAATGTATAAGAAAGCTAATGATTTTTAGTGATGGCACCGAAACGTGGTTAAAAAGGCCCAGGACTGTTTATCATCAGGCTGCAGCCTCTGCTGCTCTCTGTTGGCTCCTACATACATATACACACACACACACACAGCGCCCAGCAGAGCGAGACACCGCTCGTGGAGACGGTGAAGTTAACTTAGCTCCAAACTACTCGAGTTGACGACAGCTTATGCTCGTTACTGTAAGTACGTGCAATAAAACGGTGGTGAGTAAAAAGACAATATGTTATCAATGCACCTATCTGTAAGTTAAAAATGTAGAAAGAGTTAATTTAATCTCATCCTGTTTATCTTATACAAGGACAGCTAACGCTAGCTTGCCATTAGCCAAATGTTAAAAACAAGCTAAACAGAAAGCTGTCCGTCTGGAGCACAGACCGGTCTGTAGGCTTAAAAGTTGGCACATTGTTGCAAACTCAGCTGCTGGCTGAAACAAACCACTCGCTCCTCCTTCTACATGGTAATGTTACCTGCAGGCAGTGAATAACAGCAGAGAGAAGGAGGAAGAGGAGGACTGATACAGACTGATGTTATTCTTTCTTAACTTCACTCACTATTGTGATGTCAGATATTGAGTTTATATATAGTGATGTTGCTGTTGTAAACATTAATGTTGCTGCTTTAGAAACAACATTTATCTGTATTTAAAATATTAAATTCTAATCTTACAATTATTTTTTTTCAATATTTGTTTATCAAAAGTCATATGTCATCTCAATATATAACAATGTTATCGCACATTGAATATTTTACTCATACTGCGCAGGCCTACCTCATGCCCGTTGGGTCTGATCTTACCAAATAACCATCACCAAATAACAGTAAAGTATCGATAGTGGTATCGATAAAGAATCGGATCATTAAGCAGTCTCAATAAGGGTATCAGTATCAATAAAAATTAACGATCCCCATCCCTACCCACAATGATCCACAGCTTAAATGTAATCTGATGTAACAGTGAATTGTATCTTCGTGAATCTCTTGATGGTAAAGCTATTGACCTATTTCTATGGCTATTGTTTTGCCCAAAGGTAGTAAATGCATTGTAATGAATTAATTTAAATTATTCTATTATTTTAAATTAATTTATGTATTTAACTTCAATTCATAACAGAAGTTATCTCATAGAGCAGGGCTAGACCCTAGTGTTTTGACATTATTTACAGAGACCTAACAATTCCCACCCTGAGCAAACACTCATTACATTATATTGTTATTGTACACGATGATAATCGGCAAAACAGAGTCTGGCTTAAATTCTCTTGACTTTTTTTCTCTTTTTTTCATTTTCATTAACAAATAAAGACATTGCACATGGTAAAACAACAGTAAACAATAACAAAATCCACTAGGGATGCACCGAATGTTTGACCACCAAAATTAATCGGCCCAAAATAGCAAAAATAGCACATTCAGTGTTCAGCCTGTGTTCAGTTACAAGTCTGATTAAATTTTACTGAACAATTACGTTGACATGTCAGCAGTGTGGAAGCATTTTAAAGTGTCTGAGAAAATCGCCGTTTGCAGACACTGTTTTTCTCAATTGTCTCCTAGCACATCCGCTCCATCTGTGGCTGACTTAAACGCGACAAACGGTCTGCTTTGAGTGTTTCTGTCACTCGTTCCTGAGAAGGTGATCAAGCTAGCTGCACCTACATATGGAGTGCACACATATTCAAGCCTTTATGGTAAATCCACTGAAATGGACCAGTACGAGCTGACAGGCAGGTTAACAGCTTTATTCTGTCAGTTCTCTCTTTACAAAGACAAGTGTTGCAGTATGAGAGTCCTACCAGAACAGAGACTGTGAAGTCCTCATGTTACGCAATACGAGACCACATACAACATTATTTATCATATTGGGTCGACTTGATGGATTAAGCATGGATACACATGTGGCAACGTCTGGTTTTCAAAATAAGATGTCTATACAGTATGGAAATTTATCCAAAGATAAATTGGATTATATTTACAGAAGGTATAAAATATGTTACATGTGTACATTAAAAGTAAATGGACACATGTAATTTACTTCACCAGACCCTCTTGGGCCTCCATAGTCTCTCCAAATCCTGTGGGAAACACTGAGTAAAAAGCACATTTTGACTATTTAATTTGTGCAGTGGTAAAAAAAGGCCAAAATATGAATGTACTTGTTCGGTATTCAGCAATTTTTTTCATTAATTTCGGTTTCAGCTTTGACCAAGAATTTTCATTTTAGTGCATCCATAGAATCCACAACAGTAACAACACTAACAACAACAACGCTAACAAGACAACAAAACTGAAGGTGGCCTTTTCTGTGTGTGAAAGATAGAGGAAATCCTTCAGCCACTTGTCTCTATAGAAGCAGGAGGGCTTTTTCACCCTCTAATTCATTAAGATCAAATGTTTAGCCTCAAGGCACGCGAAGGGCAATAGCACTTTTGTTGCTTATCGCTTTGAATGTTCTTAAAGCGGGGCCCTCAGCATGCACGTCCTGGGTGAAAACCAGAGATCTACATTGAAGATCCCTGTCAACATGTGCCACCTACCTCTACAGGGAATCAATAGCAGGGCAGTGCCATAACATATGGATGAGTGTTCCCACTTCTCCACAGCTGTGCCAGCGTTGACCTAATTGGTTCATATTTTGAGTTTGGCACGGTATGAAATATGCCCTATGCATTATCTTCATCTGTATTCTCTGTCTGACACGTTTGACTTTCTCCTTCAGATGATGACAGGCGAATTCCCAGATCTCACTGCCATTGCAGTTGACTTACTTATTGTAGACAATACATATAACTGCAGCAAAAAGAAAGAAGAAGCACAGCGATTGTTTTTTACTGATCAAACATCATTTGAGATGGTGGTGTGTGTATTTGTGAGTTTTTTCATTTTTAACTGAGTGGCAGCTAATGGACAATTCATCAACTAATCAATCATCAACTAATTGACGTGGCCACAGAGAAAGAACCCCTGGTGAAAATTATTGTTTTTTTATACTGTTTATGGCAATAGGTGATCCCATCATGGTTGAATATAGAAATACTGGCAGCTCAGTTGAAATCAAATCACTCTACTAAATCTGTGTCCTGTGTCACAAAGCATTAAAGTTAAGATTTTCTCCTATATGCAGCTTATGATGCTGTGCCGACTGCTAGAAAATCCACCAGTCATAAACTTAAATGGGAATTTAATAAAATGAAGCTCTGCATTTATCTCTCTGCTTCTACCTCTTTCAATAGCTGCCTGTTGAGCTGTTGGTCCTTTAAATGCAGATATCAGTATGTGTGTGTGTGTGTGTGTGTGTGTGTGTGTGTGTCAGAGAGAGAGAGAGAGAGAGATGCAGGTGCAAATGCAAAAAGTTGCATTTCCTGTTAACCTCAGCTTCTGTGCCCATTCACTTCTGTTTGCTTACAGAAATGTGGTCACTTTTTTATAAATAACAAGTATTGTGAGGGAGTACAGTAAATGCAATTATTACATTGCATCACACTATTACTAATCTCGCTTCATAACTTCAACATTTCTACACACTTTGGATATGTTGAGTAGATGGACTAAAGAAAGTAATGTTGAGTAATGTAATCAATTGTTTTTGCAATAAGTAATTAGTAAATAAATGTTATTACTCTAATTATTGACTTGCCCAACACTGGTGAATAAACATGAGGTTTTATTCATGTCATAGCATTGGGTCCATGTGAGTGAGCCATTCACCCTGTCACAACCTGTCAAAAGAGCTTGAACACTGCAACACTAATCAGCCTCTATAGCATTGGTGACAGTCATCAACAGCATACTGATTAATGCAGATAGCAAGTCATCATTGAGCCATACTGCTCAACATAGTTTTCATGGGATCTGCTTCCTACTAAAGAAATATGCCCAATGACATTTTGCAGTTGAATTTTTCAAATGTAATTTTACAATGCTTCGAACAGCAAAAGTGCCATGAATCTGAGACGTGATTTTGACCAACTGACCCTCTGAAATGCAAATTATTAACATGTATTATAATATTTAAAGTATGCCAAGTCACAGATAACATAAGTGCCATTATAAATGGAGTCTAATGCATTTCATTTAGTTTTGCCAATATGCATTTTTGTGCAATCTCCTTTCTATGGAAACTACATAACTATGTATAATATATAATGGGGTTTGCGTTACATCAGAGATGCCTTTGTACATCCATTTCTAATGGATGTAGCCTTGGCCCGGAAGGGGGAGGTCTTCAGGTAGAAACCCAAGTATCTCAGAGTATTTTGACTCATACGCACAAAACTGGTAGGTCAGCAGAGTCGGCCAACTCACTGCCCCTCTCCTCCAAGCTTCCAGCTAGTTTCCTCCCTCTTATGCCAAAGCCAACAGGAGGCTCATTCTGCCGCTTCTCCCAGCCTTCGAACTGCAGTTTTCCTCTTGTGTCCTCTCATGCCAACTTTTGTCATTAGATTCCACGCTGATTGGGCTGGGAATCCTCAACACCCTCCACTGTAAACAGCCATGTTGTCCACCCTCTGTCCCAACACTGCTGGACAGGTTGTTTTATACTTGGGGTTTTCTTTTTTCTGCTGCTTCGAGCTTCAATGCTCTCCTCCCACAGGGCTGTTAGTCCCACCAGAATAACTTTCTTCCCCTCCGGAGACAACATGACAATATCTGGTCTCAGAGTTGTGGAAAGCACTACTTCTGGGAACAGTTTCCTCCCCAGGTCCACCTTCATCTCCCATCCCTGGGTTGTCTCCAGCAGATTCTGGTTGTGTTTGTGTTTGATAGCCAGCCTCTGACCCTCTTTTACGAACATACTTATGTACGATGGCGCTTAGTGATTTTGTTGTGGCTACCTTTTGTTTGTTTCTGACTTTCCTGCTTCAAGTTACCTGCTAGGTTGGACTACACCTTGTTGTGGTGCAACTGCTACCTTCCCTGGGTCAGAGCAGGAAATAATACTGCATTTTACTATTACAAAACAATAACCAATCTTTATGCTGACTAAGTGTATTTGTAGCTTGCTTATGTCTAAGAAATGTCAAGTAAGAGACCATCATTTCACTCTATTTCAAACACCCTATTTGCTGACAGCCTTGCTGTTTCCTTTCTCTCATACACTGTTGCATTCCCTCTCAGACACCTTACTTTCTTTGCGCCCCCTTGAGGTTTCTCTTCCTGTCTGTCCCCCACTTCTCACCTCTCTCATCGTCCTTCTCTCCCTTTCCCTCTTCATACTGAAGAAGAGGAGACGTGTGTTCTCATTTCCAAGCCCTTTACTTTTCTCTCCTCTTAAGGAGAGAACACTGATGAAGTGGCAGCAACACCTGCCTTTGTGTGTCAGTTTTTGTGCTTGTATTTGTGTGTTTGCATCTGTGTGTGTACTTCAGCTGTGGAGCAAGCTTGCTTACGCTGTATAAATTTAGTTAAGTGAACACACTTGAGAATGAAACAGTTGTGCTACTCGCAAA
The DNA here is from genome assembly GCA_024633595.2 of Lepomis macrochirus. Taxonomy (NCBI): domain Eukaryota; kingdom Metazoa; phylum Chordata; class Actinopteri; order Centrarchiformes; family Centrarchidae; genus Lepomis; species Lepomis macrochirus. Next base: position 21,439,223 of record JALXJV020000005.1, on the reverse strand, counting down.
AGCACACAGTCACACACACACAAGCTCTTAACTGGTTGCTCTTTAAGAAGCTAGAAAAGAAACTTAAACCCCCTCTCTCCTGCCATCTGTTTAGTTTGCAGGCAAAGCCCACTCTCCCCCGCCCTCTGCAATCTGCTGCATCACACACACACACACACACATTGATGTCACACAAACTCATAACTGAGACACAATGCATACTCACCCATGCTCCCACTCACACAGCCACATTCAATTGCAATATCAAACCTTTTGGTAAGACTTGAGACACAATATAACACCCACACACACTCACACACCCACACACACACACTGCCATCCCACACCTAGACAGGTCCACTTCTTGTATCTCTTTGCAGCTCACAGTGTGTGTGTGTGTCTGTGTGTGTCTGTGTGTGTCTGTGTGTGTCTCCTTTCTGGAGCGGCCAGGAGAGTGAGGAGCATGATGCCGATGCTTGCGATTGATCTTATTAATGCTAAAGACCAGACATGTTGGTGTATGCTGTTTATCAAATCATCCTAGCAAAGACTATGATCCTGAGAATGGCTCCACTGTAAAGGCGGGCGGCCCGAAAAAATTTAAATAAAGTGATGGAGAAAGAGGAGCATGGGGTGAGGGGTTAAGATTCTGTAGATCAACAAAGAAAAGGAATAAGAACAGGATAAAATTAGTGAATTTATTATCCAGTGTTCTTGCTATTGTAAATGGTTTGACTTCCAATTTTATTCACCATTATACGTTTTATACAAACACTGTCAGCTTTGTTTTCCCGACACCTTAGAAAGCTCAACTCAGAGGAAACAATAAGGCATCTAAATAGGCTTATTCTGGTCATGCAGTGGTGTTGAAGGTAAATGGCAGTGAATCTGAGCATTTTCTTTTCTGAACATCTTTGTACTGCATAAAAACACATTGTGCATGACAAGTCTTCATGTTCACCAAATACAATCCCTGTAGCACAGAGAGCTGAGAGTACATGTTCTATTCTTAAGCAGATGGTTTTGTTTGCTGTGTTTTCCTCTCAGACATCAATTGGCAATTGGACAGATGGCGTACAATTAAAAATAAATTTGTAATCATTTGATTCACTGGAACTTCGATCTTTGCAAATTAAAAATGTTGATATATTCTCAAAGGGACTCTTTATTTCAAGTATAAAAAACTATAGTGAACAATGGAAAGTATTACACACGGCAATTTTTTGGGACGCCTCCAAGGATGCATTTCCAATGAAACCCTGCCAGCTGGGTGTTGTGTACCCAGGGTCAGTGTCATCCTTTTAAATCCAACAACAACAAAAAAAAAACATTACAATATATCGTTACATGTCCTTGTGAATAAAATAGCATATAGGTTCAGTTATTGACTAGGGTTTTTTTTGTGCCTGCACTTTTTAGTCCTGTTAAATTGGACATTAATTGCACTCAGGTGTGTAACTAAACAGCCGCACCAAGACCCTTGAAATGAGGTGGTGTTGGGCCGGTACCAAATGAGCAGTTCGTTTGTGGTAGGAATGTGATCCAACTCAACTCCATAAACATATCATGCTTACCGAACAAGTCTGCGGTTTGACGCGGTGACAGTTAATATAAGCTCCCTTGTTTTGCTCGGTCATCAGAAAAATAATGGGTGGTTGGTACCAAGATTGTGATCCACAACTGCTTACAGGATGCATAAGTAACACTTCATCCTGGTTGTCCAAAGTACTGGAGTACATCTTAAGATGCACTAGACGAAGCACATAGAGAACTTGAAAAGTGCACTCAGTAGAGAGCAAATCTCCGCCAGGTCTGGTATCACCAAATGGCGTATGAATAATACAGCAATGTGTGTCATTTCACATCATTTAGTATCAACTGACTTATATTGCGCAAGGACGGCATGTAATTTTATGCTTGAATTTCACAGAGAAAAGTCCACATAGGGACAGGGTCAGGGTGGATGGACGAACACAAACACAGGATTTTCATGTAGGAGGCTGCTGTTCCTGTTCCATGTAAAACCAAAACAGTTTTAAATTGCATATGTAAGTTAAGTTGTGTAACATATTGAACTTGTGTTCCTAACGTAGCTTCAAGTTACAATTTCCAGTGGGGTTTTTCAGTACTGTGATGGTCTTTGCTTAATAACCTGCATAACCTCATTTATACAAGCCAGAATTTCATAAGAAACAATTTACTGCTGATAATATATAACAATGAGTCATTACGCAAGCATCTCAAGCACATAGGACTAACCTAGAACTAGAGCTATTAAGTTGGTCCAAGGCTAAGTTTTTTGGTTTGTGGCAAGCATTTTTGATCCTTATGCATTGCCTCTTTTGACCAGGACCTGACTGAATTGTACTATGTAGAGGACTTCTGATCTTGTCATTAATAAAATGTTCCAATTTAAAATAGGGGAGAAAAATAGTCCACAGAACAGAGGACCACACTGGAAAGACATAATAAGGAAACTTAATATACCAACTTACGCAGAGAGAGAGGCTTTGTGGGAGGTTTGTGTGACAATAAGCGAGTGTGTTTGTACCTATATGTATGGTTATTGTTTTTTATCTCGTCCTCATCTACTTTATCCTCATAACAAGATGAGTCTGCTTTAGTCCACTGAGCCACACCACTGCTGTCTAAGCCTGGCCTCCGATTAAAAAGAAGAATTTCCATATTGTTTCTGGCAGAGCGATTGACAGTGAGGGGAGATGCTTGAAGGTGTTCCTCTGGGGCCAGTTGACAGATATATTCATTCTTGGTTATTCTCCACAGGCATTTCCTTTTGAGAGCTTTCTAGGGAAAAACACAGTGGCCAGATATGCACCGATAACTTCAGTCATGTGCAGATGACACATGCAAAGGAAGAATGGCTGGCCAAAGGGCAGCGATCAACCCTGGCAAAGTCTCACGAATCTCTATTTGAAAAATCCGGATGTATACAGAAACATTTATGCTGCTTAGAACAAATCCATAAAGAAGTCACATGTCTGGGAAACGTGTATGTAAGCAAAATACAGATCAGATCAAACAAAAGAAAGCAATGACACTACGCCTCAGCCCTCAGTTAACCTCAATTTGTAAATTTGTATACATTTTTATCAATACCAGCAACTCTGTTTACATTCTTTTATTACTGTGTTCAGTTTATACTGTACCATAGATGAAAAAAGGACACATCACTGTAAATGATATAACAGCATCAACTTGCCATTTTTAGCTATTTTAAGGCACTTGCTTATGCCAGTAGGTGCCAATAAGCAAAGGACAGCTGCAATTTGAATACGTGTAGGAGGTGGTGAGGGCATCTCTTTTGCATGCAGTGTGCAGCAAATTATTATCACCAGTAATTCAGTGTCTGGCAATTGGAATGTGAATTTTTACCAATCATAGCTACAATAACCAGAAGGAAAGAATATCCCTCATCCATTGTGAGCATACCCCAACTCCATTTCAAATGGCATGAACCATTGGTTGCACATGCAGGAGGGTCACATCATGTTTCTTGACTGACTTGTTGACAGCCCCAGAAGAGGTCCACGGGAAGGACAGAATGAGCCCCACGTGGTCATGGTGGAGAAACAATATATATTTTTTCTTCCTGTGAATATGTGGTAAAAGATAAAAGTGATTCTTCAGAATAGTTGGCTTTTAAAGGGGTGGTATTATGCTTTTTGGCTTTTCCCCTCTCTTTTATTGAGTTATAAATCTTTTTTGTGCATGTAACAGGTTTGCACAGTGAAAAAGCCCAAAGTCCAGCCCAAAGGGAGTTCCCATCTCCCACAGAAAGCTCTGCTCTGAACCGCTTGAAAACAGCTCGTTTGTAGTCCAGCCCTTCACTTCCTTTACTTGTGACGTCACAATGCAAACGCGTCATAAAGCTTGCCAAGCGGCTGGTGGGTCAGGCACGCCCTCAAACCAAGCTAGTCTGAGCAGAGGCCCTTTGGCTCGACTCGCCTTTTCTTGGGTTTCCATTGTAGAAAAGTTGTACCTGCTTCCAAGTACTTTTTTCATATCACCTTACCTCTGTCGAGGTTCCAAGCGAGCTGAGGGGTACTAAAATGTAACCTGAAAACACGACAGACTGCTGATTGGTCAGAGAGTATTCACTATTCACTGCATCATCATTGTGTGCACCAGACAGAGGCCAGCAACAGAAAGTTTTATATTTTACAGTTTTTGTATGGAATTTCATCACTAAATCCACCTCTGAGAAGTTTTGAGGTGAGAAATCAGCTGTGTAGATTTTTAATATTGACAGTTTTACGAGAAGTGATGGCGGAACAAAAATGTGCTTGAATATTTTCGGAGTTGAGGAGCTCCATAAGTGGCAGCGGGGGAAGCCTGCGGCGACCCGCGGGATGAGCGTGTGAGGCCGACCTGCCGTCCGCTCACAGAGCCCTCTGCTCCCGCCGTCACACAGACCGCTGCAGCAACAACGGCAGAGGAAAACACAGCTGGAAGGTTTTCATACCGCTTATCTGTCTTTACATTCTGAGGAATATTGAAACATTTTAACTTATAAAAGAGAAAGCTGTGTGGATCGCGGGTGTGTGTGTCGCATTGAACATTACGTCGCAGCAGCTGTGTGTGGTGTTGCTATGACGACAAGCTACTACTGTCTCTGGGTTCTATCTGCAATGGAAAACGGAGCAGGGCCGAGTAGAGTCGAGTCTATCGCGTTGCACTATGGAAGCATTTTCGGCAAGGCAGCATAGATCGTCAGAACACTGGCAACAGTTCAACGTTTAGTCCTGATGGTAAGATGTGGAACAATGATGTTGTGTGGTTGTGGACTGGTAACTTATACCATCTGCTAGGTTACGGTTGCAGTCTGAAGGCTTTGATTTGGATCACACTACCTTGTTTCTTACAATCCGCCCTTCTCTGCTTCTGATTGGCTGGTAGTCCTTACCTAGGAACTGCGCATGTGCAACTCCCAACAAAGATATGGTACAAGTAAGATGCATCACTCTGTAGCTCAAAAGCGGAGCGTACAACAGACAGGCTGAAAAGAGGAGCTGCAGCAATGTGCAGTATGAGAAAAATATGGTGTTTTTTGAAAATTAAACCATGTAAACCTGTTCTGGTACAACACCTAATTAAGATTTTGAACCTGAAAATGAGCATAATACCACCCCTTTAAATAATTAATTTAAAGACAGATTGATCCATATTTAGGGTGCTCATAGTCATATCAGATATATTGCTCTTAAAATGAAATTACAGACCATAGAATCCATTGAAATGTCCCACAGAAAAATATCCTATTAAAACAAGAAATTTTTCCTGTTATTACGCTGGCGTAATTGTTTATAACATGCCATCTTTTTCCTGTACCAATCACTATTATTGAATTTGTCCAATAGTGTTTTAATAGTTTGACAGTTGTTTCCAATAAAGACTTGAAAGTCCAACTCCTTGTATTCAACCTTTTTTGGAAGTGCGTTCATCTTACTTCATAGCTGTCCACTTACATATATAGTGAGGGCAGAAGACTACACAAGGACCAATAATCAGAAGACAAGAAAAAGGAGTACTAACTGAAAAACATGGAGACAAGCTATATTTACAAAGTAACCATGTGGGGACAAAAAACCGACTGTATAATTATACTGTAAGTCAGTGAGACATTTTCCTCACAAGAAGCAACAACTGTGTTTTAGTCAAGCTAATTTCTTGCAACCAGTAACAACAAATACAAAACCACTGCAGGATTTTGAAACAAACTCATAATTATGACTTATATCTAAAGAAAATATTTAGAGCTGCAGAAATATAGACATATTGCAGAAAAAAACTGATGGCCAGAAGACATGAACAGATATAGAAGAGAGCAGACATATAAAAGAGAAACATGGGGAGTCATTGATAGGCAGGTGAAGCGACACCGATATACAAGCAGGCAGACAAATAAGTAAAGGACAAGCAGTGCTGCTGCATAATAACCAAACATAAATATTGTAGAATGGAATGTGCATCCACAGTCAAAATCCTATACAGTTTACTATCAACAAACACAGATCCCAACAGGCATAAAAAGTTCATATTACAACTTTATTTTGCAACTTTCTCATTTTTCACCAACCTGAATTACAGTTTGTTTGGGTCTGAGATGCTCTTTTACTCCCTCTCTCCCTCTCTTCGCCATTCCTTCACTCTCTAACCCTGTACCTCTCTGGGTGTGCATTCGGTTAACTGTGTAAACTGGAAATGGAAAGTAGACATTGTCTCCCCTGTCTCCCTTCAACTCAATGTGGAAGAATCCAGAGTCTAACATGGCTCTAACATGTAACGCAGATCAAGTACAAACCATATGTACGAAATAAACATAAATATGGGGTCATTTTTCAAAAAAAGGTTTTGTTATGTATTATAAAATAAAAGTGGGATGTTGCTGTGACATATTATGGTACTTTGACAACCCAGCCCGTCTTGATCAGTTTAAGTAAGAGCAATAACACAAGAGAACACAAACCTGGAACTACCACATCGAGAGTCTGCAGTATGAACTATTTTAGTAAAATATAATGGATAACCAACTATTACTATGGGAGATTCGGATGTCTGAGATGAGCTGGACATCAGCTGATCAGAACACCGGCTAACTTCATATTTGCATGTCTTCTTTTTTCTATCTCAGTGTGTTGGTCCTTATTTTTTTACCTGTTTCTACTTTATGTCCAGCAACTTTTGGCTGTGTTGAAATTATTCAGTACTTCAGTTTGTGAGTACTTCTATTGATTTATGTGTCCTGCAGCCCTGGGGTGGCATGCGTCCTTGTAGAGTCAATGATTAACACTTCAGTCAGTCAGGGCTGCCGATATCTGGTTGTGACTCAGTGTCAGGACTTTTGACATTTGGTCTTGCTGTCAACCATTTTATTTCTTCCTGTACAACTTACAGCTTACTTGTCTGTTCCTGTTTTACAGTTAATTTCACTGATTTTACCAAGTACTACTTCTTCCATCTATCTTACCACTCCCACTCCTCTTGTCAATCCTGTACTCATCATAATCTCTCAAAGCATCACAAAAGACCATAAAACATCATGTTTAATAAACACATTCTTTCATGATAAAAACATATTAATAGCACCAGCTGGTTGGAACATGATGTCTTCATTAAACTTGGTTGTGTTGACTACAAGTATAGTTAGGTGCTTAACACAATGTTGTTGACGGGATATAATGAATTTTCACACTCAATATAAAACGTGTTTGCATTCATTACAGATGAAGTCAGAGAGGAAGATAAACGACCGCCAACATTTTTGGAACCTTCTATTTAATGAATCGAGCATCACTGAGTTCTAGGAAACCATGCACATTTCATGAAATAGAGAAACCAGGCTCCCTTCACTGCTTCCTTCTGCCTTGTTTATTTTTTTTTCATCCTTATTACCTTTGCTTCTTCTCTATTCACATCCTCCTCCGCTACTTCATGCCTCTTTTGTCTAATATTCGTCCTCTTAATCTTCTTTTGTCTCCTCTTCCTCCACCCCCTCTTGCTGAACTAAAAACCACAGATGGATGGCCAACTACAGCTGAATAGTGAACGAGTCATGCCGTCTCCTGCTTTAGCCTCCACTGTATCTGTGTCATGTCTCTCAGGTCTCGCTGACCTTCACACAGTTCAGAAGATGCCAGAAGGAAGAAGTCCTGACACTTCCCAAGCACACACACACACACACACACACACACACACACACGCTCTAATACACTCAATACAGTATGTATTCACAAATAACTTAGAGATGCACAAGCAGATGCTCAGATCCACTCTTATACACACACACACACACACACACACACACACACACACACACCCACACACACATAAACAATGCCTGTAAATGATGATAAATTATTTTGTGATAGAATAAGTGGACAGCTTAATATGTGGCTCTTGTTTTGCAAGTTAAACGTGCATGCATGTGTGCGTAAACATGCACGTACAGTAGTCTGCATTTCTTTTTTAACTCACCAGTACATTTTGTTTTTCTGGCAGTGAACTTGGTACACAGTGTAGTTGCAGTTATGCACACACACATATTTCCAAGAGCCAAGTAAAGGCATTTCTCTCCCACAGTGCAAACTGAATAGCTTTAATACGGACTGTGTGACACTAATTATACTAAAAAAACAATTAACTAAATGGTTTCCTTAACGAACTAGCCAAGCAAACAAACAAACAAATAGTAGCCTAATGCAAATTTAAGAGCATTGACTGTCACGGCCAAGCTTCTTAGCAGTGCACAACTTAAAGCACCACTAATGGCAATGTTTATATTTATGGCTAACAGATGACCACTGCTGACGTGAAAAGGTGTTGCTTGTAGTGATGAACCCACAAAGAATTATCATGTGCTTCTACTGTTCCCCTCAGCTCTGCAGAGCAATTTAGCATCTTTAACTTCATCATTTTGGTTTTATAGCGCACAGCTTTAGCGTTTAGTCCAAGCGGGAATCTCTGGGGCTGAAAATTTAAGCCATGTGGAAGTCACTTAAACTTGCATTCTTTGTATCGGCCAGCAGGGTGTGACTCCTCTGGTTGAAAGAGAACTCCGGTTACATTATAAATAATGGTAAAATTACCCTACTTCTCACCTGATTTATTCCCTCAGCAAACACCTTTGTAATGAGTTTATGGACTCAGTCGCTAGTTCCCAGTCTTCTTCCATACAGTATTATGTTCATTTAGTAAATTATGGTCTACTTTAGAGGAAAACAGAAAATTAAGCAATCAGACTAGAGTGACTCATATCCACTGCACTGTGTAAATGTAACCAGCGCCGTTGAAAAAGCTTATTACGTGTTGGCTGTTCATTTTCCCAGTAAGTATGTTTTGTTTTAAGCTTGTTTTTAGCTAGCCAAATTTAGCACTCCAGTAAAATCACAGTTAACGTGAATTACAGCTGCAGCTAGCTAACCAAGCATGCTTGCACTACCGTCTCCTCCAAATATGGCCACATCCTGGCCCTCATTTATCAAAAGTGCGTACACCAAATTTCCAGCGTACACCCAAAACCACGGTGACTTTGAGATTTATCAATATGGACGTTGGCGTACGGCACGCTCAAATCCTACGCCAGCTCAGGAGGTGGTGTACATGTACGCAAGTTTTGAGTTAGAGCTGAAATGCGCAGAAATCATTTCCTAACAGCACAAAACGCACTGACAATCTAACATACATGATATATTATCACCCACTGTAACAGAAACAATGTTTGAAACATTAATTTGGGTGTTTATATTTGAGCAACACAGACTTTATACAGCCTATTGAGCAGTCAAAACATGCTTTGATTTTTATTTGGACTATTTTATCGTAGCTTTTGATGTCTTTTATTTGGTTTAGCTTTTAAAAAAATGTGTACCTTCATATGAAAAGGTTACAAGCAAAAAATTTTAAAACAACGAAGAGCATAAGCGGATGGCTTGAAGCACTGAGACTGGCTGCTGAAATGGACACAGCCCCACGCCCTTTAGGTGAGGCGGGCACAGACATGTCGTGCACAAAGCCCTGCATTTATTATAAGACAAACTTTATATTATGACTGCACAGCGAGCACCGACACCCCCGCTAAAGGCCCCGCGTCCCCAGACTCTGGCATGCTGATCTCTGTTCATGTGTGAGTCCTGGGTCAGTGCGTAGAGCTCAGTCCCGGAGGTGATGTAGCAGCTTTTTATCAGAGCAACATTCTTTCATTTGGAGCTTATTTGGGGCTTGACTTTGATGGGCGTTTCAGTGCTAAATCCATCTCTTGGAGCACCACAAGTAGCTAGCCAATGTATAATTCTAGGAACAGACAAAAACTTCTAGTTTGCACGGATCGCGCTCCACAAACTGGTGGTACAGACATGGTGCAGCTCATAATTGTGTTTGGACAATGTTTTACTCTGAATATAAAAGAAAAGTTACACCGCGGATGGTCAGATCCAGTCCGTGCGCGTCCAGACCCGTGTCCGCGCGTAATAGTCCCAGGACAGCGCAGAGCACTGTTTCCCAAAGCCACAAAACATTATGAATGCTTGCTTTGCACGCTGGGGGTACACCAAAGGCTCAGCAAGAGGCTCTTGGCCCGTGCCCTGCTCCTCTGGGATGAGCGCACCCTCCTCTGGGCCTGACAGCGCACTGGTCCGCTCCAGTGAGGTTGACAGCGTGCGGCGGTCCCCCTGACTCCAGCAATGGCTCTCAGGCTGGACCTGAACTGTTTATGGCTTATCTGACCGCTTGTGTCGTTCACGCGTTGAACATTTTGTCAAAAATGTGTACAGTTTAAATCATCGAATAAAGAAGTATTACATTGCTTCCAAATGAAAAACCTCGTAATATTAAAATGCACAATATTTTTGAACATTTATGCCGGGGAGGGGCTCTAGTAGTGAAACTAAAATTTAATCTTTTTTTAAATCTGAAAAAACAACATAATATTTTGTTTCTGAAGTTTTAACTTGTGGATTTCCTGCTCCAAACCATGTATTTCTTGCCGGTATTCCGTCAGTCCCTGCCGTGAAGTCCTGGGTGCAGCCTCCTGAAGCTTGAGTAATTGGGGGCGTTTCATTCAAATTACGCACGTTTTCAGCCGCCGCATTTATCAACACCAGGTGGTGCGTACACCTGGATTTCAAAGGTATGCACAGCTTCATAAATCAGGTGCTGAGAACAGTGTAAGCATAATCTCACGCACAAAACGCCCATTTTTACGTAAGAATGATAAATGAGGGCCCCTGTGCTGCTGGTTGCAAAAAATGAACAAACTAGAGGCTTCAAAACAGCAGTCCAGAAACCATCACGATAAGTCCATCCACTTCTTTTATACAGTCCATGGTTCAGTCTCATGGCTCTTGAACCTTTGTTTCCATCTGCATCAGGCAACTATTTATGGTAAAAAGGCTCTGATATACTGTCTGTATGCTAAATGCCTGCCATCAAGGTGCAGACAGACAAAGTCAGAAACTACAAAGAGAACTTATTGGATTATTTACCATCTTGTTTGTTCCAAATGTATTCCAATATTGTCGCTTGTCTGTTGGTTGCGTAAATATGCAATGCTAAAATGTGTTCATTTTATTTTCAAAGGTGCTGATATCTTTTGATTGGCTTTGTTTCCTCATGTGAAAGAGTTGATAAAGACCTGCCTTTGCTTCCTCAACAAGACTTTCTGACTGAATAGAGGGTTTTGTGATCACAGAGGTTTTCAGAATTTTATCAACATCTGATTGCTTCTTTAACAGCCGGGTTCACACTGATTTTTTGCAGCTTCATTTCGAGGGTAATACAAGTTTCATGAATCATTAATGAGTCAGCTAGAACAGGCAGCTTCCCATTTTTTTTATGGGTATTTATCGGGCCTCGAGGGGAAAGTATGTTAAAATATTGACAACTGTAACAAAAGACCTACTTTTGCATGTACAGTACATGTCCAAGATGAAGCAGCTCAGTTGCATAGAAATTACATTGTCACTGTTGCCTGGATACAGAGACTGTAGGATTCTGTTAAGATATTGAGATTCAAGGTCCTTTTAAGTCCTTCCTGTATAATTCAGCTAGGGAAAACTTGCCATGTGACTGCTGTTTTCTGTGTAGTATGTATACAGTAGTATGCAGAAATAGATTACCACATCCGCAAGTGCCTTGCAGCAATTCAAATGGCAAATGCACAGCCCTTTAACATTAATCTCCCGCACTGCAGCAAAATGAAAAGGAAGTAAAACAAATGGCTTTAAAACAAAGACAAGTTGCAATCAAATCTTCACTTCTGAACGGATGCTTTGGAAGCGGCGCCCGTGTTTTCATTCTGAAATAGTTCTCATTTCAGGTGAACTGAAATCCGAATAATCAAGAGGCCAAACATTAGCAACCAATGTGTGTGAGAGTGCAGTGAAGAAGCACACTCAAAGGCAATGCATTTGTGTGCATATAACTGTTTGTGAGTGTATGTGAATATCATCTTTTCTTCGGCCTAAAAGGACAGAAGTTCTGTTAGAAATCAGGGTTCTGGAGGTTTGGAAACGAGACAGTTATTACATTTGAAAGGGAGGATGAAGGTCTAAATCATACGAGGAGACATGACCTTGCCTTTCTATATTTTATGTAAGTGTGTGTGTGTGAGTGTGTGTGTCTTGGAAGTCGCCCTGTCTCTAAATTGTGAACCAAGATTAGTTGGACCACCCTTGATTTTAATTGAAAATACTTAAAACGCACTTTTGCACACATGAAAACTAATGAACTGAAGAAGCCTCTTGGATGAGAGGCGAAACGTCTTCTAGCATCTTCAATCAAGTTCAGTTGCCCTTGATTTAACTCTCCTTGGATAAGTATGACCTGGATGAATGAGAATGTTCACAGACATCAGACAGCTTAGTGTATATGAGAGCAGTGGTAAATACTGACCACTTTGGGACTGCCAACTAGCAACAAGCAATTAATCATAGTCTAATCATTGCACAGTGTAGTGTGGGATATAAATGGAAATCATGGCCAGAAACAACAAGAACAAGTTAAAAAAAACATATATTCAAAAGTTTCATGATGGCAAGTTGACGCCCTGTGATCAAAGTAACGAGGCTGATGTATTTTGCTGGGTGCTGCTGTCCATCAGAGTGCTGACCTCAACTTCACTGTCTTCAGTTTTAGTTTCATCTAGGAGAGAAAGCAGAGAGTGCAAATGTAAAAAGTGGTGTTTCACTGTAAAATTGAAACCCAGCTGTAGGCACATTTGATCCACAAAAACTGAATTCTGAAAGTCTCTTTTCTAGCTTTTTATTAAAAAAATAAAATAAAAAAACTTTCTGCACTCAGGTCCTTCTAAGGAGGCAATCGGCTTTTATTGAACAGCAGGAAATGCCTAAGCTCTAATCATTACTGATCCCATCTGGATGAAACCTCAGCTTGATGCATCACTACCTTGCTACATTGGCTCTTAGGCTATCATCATGGGTCACTATCTTCAGGCTGGTGCCAGGATGACTGCTGTTGCGGATCACAATTTTGCTATCTTGCTACACTGGCTACAGTGTGGTTACAGTCATGGATCAATATCTTACTTCACTCAAACAGTGATGGGCATGAAAGAAATTTATTGCTGTACAGATTCACTTTTGTTATTGTTGAAATTATGCTAATCCTATACCGAATTTCCATACCCATGTTCCAGTAAAAAAAAACAACAACTTTAAAATCAAAGAGCCAATAACTAAATCTTAATTTATTTTTAAAACCAAAGTTTTCTTAGGAGCCATTTTACAACAGAGTGCACAGACAACAGAAGACCTTTAACATTCACCTTCATGTTCATGCTACTGTATTGTATTGTCTAAAATAATACTGTAATATGATGCCATAAGACAAGAATTAAACTGATTGCATAAGTGCTTTTTTCTGAATGCATGCAGTCTTTCTTGGATCATGTACATTACCTATATGTGTTGGTAAGGTATATTGATTAGTTCTAAGATATAGAAAGCTGGCTCACTACTGATGAGCTACATGTGCAATTTGACAAAGGCTCTTATAATTTATGAGGTTGTTTTTTATACTGGTGAGGGACAGCAGCTAAAATATAGGCTTTTTAGGGCTAATTCTCACCCATTCAATTTTTTTTTTCTGTTGATCAATCGGCATTCTCTCTACACAAAAACTAACTTCTAGTGTAGGTGTCCATCAGGTCCCTGGCTCACTTCTGTCTGTCTTCTGTCTGAGAGAGACACAATCCTTGAATGGCCAATTCAAACAGCATACTGACTGGAAAGAAGGTGGAGACCTGTGCTTTTCTGAACATTAAAGTCCATTTGCGTAATCTAAATGTTGCATATAGAAATGTTACATTTGACCCAGTTTGACACAACCGTCGAATAACAGGAAGCACAGTTTGCAGAGTCGGAGCACATCTCAAATCCTAAGGGAAGCATTGGTTATTCTAGCAACAAGAAGCATAAAAACTAAAGGCAGCTACACCAGACTTTGAATTTACCCCAGGGACAGCAAGAATGCCAGTTCCAGATGACCTGAGAGGTCTGTTTGACTCATATCTTCTAAGCATGGCCAACATTTGTTATAGAGTGAATCCATTCAGTGCTTTATACACAAGCAAAATAATCCTACAGTCAGTTCTATTGTGTACCGGAAACCAATTAAGGGATTTGTGGGAAAAATTCCTAAGCTCCATTTTCTTTGTCCACGTTGAAAATGTAGCTGTATCATTCTGAATGGCCTAACTTCCTTCTAAGGAAGAAGGTAGTTAGAGTGGTCTCTTCTGAAAGTTACAGAAGAGCACACACTCATGCATATATCTCACCTCACTGTCCTGTGAAAGTGTATAACATAGACCTCTCGTACCCATGTAAGAAAATAATTGGGGAAAGTGACAAGCTGTAAAAACCCAACCTACTGTTCAGTAGCACAGAGACCTTTACAGACTGCACCCTGTCTACCCAATGCTCTCACTAATCAGTAGGAGGCTTGGAGGATTGAAGGAGCACAAAGCATGTCACATGCATGGGAAAAACAGAAACTAATTCAGGAGAGTGACTAAACAGCGTGAATCACAGGCTAATTTGCAGGGACTCCTGGAACTGATCTGTCACCAACTTTTCTCATGGAGATGTCTCGCCATTCCATCAGAGGAAAACCATCTGACCCCCCTATATCACAACATGAGGGTTTCTCCAATAAGCCAACTAGTGGCTGACCACTAACTGTATCAGTAGCTAGAGTGAGGATCCAGTACTACAATGAGACCATCTAAGAAGGATACTGAGCATTGTAATCCAAACTAGATGCTGTGTTCCTGAAGGACAGTCAGTGTTGAGATGGGATATGATCAGTTTTGGGCAATCTTCTTTTAAAAGTAACTTTTTATATTTATATATTATTAAGATTGCTGCCATTAAAAAGTAACTTACTGAGAAAAGTAATGTGCGTACTACCCTACTGTATGTACTGTACATACTACTGTACGGTATTTTAGCAGATCACAATGCATTTCATCAGTCATGTGTCTTGAAAACAATGACATCCACTAAAACGGCCACAAGTTGCATCCAGCATTAAAGGTAGAAGCATACAAACATTGCATTCGGTCTTCATGGATTAAAATGACAGTTGTGTGTTTGTATGTTTTGCTGTCCCAGGAATTCTGGGGCCTGTATCGTTAGTATTAAACTATATATGCTGTTACCATAAGACCGTCGCCAAATCAATCACGACTGAAATCTTAAGAGTAATCTTATCCAAATGTCTGTCTTAGCAGTGCTATTTGAACAATCTAAATACACTGAAAGTAGTGCTGCATGCAGTCATCAATGGGGAAAAGCAGTATAACGAAAGCATTCAGGTTTTTTAAATACTGGCAAAAGCGGGACCTGAAAGATTCTAATGACAGTGTAAAGACACTTTTTAAAATGTTGGAAGTGACTTGGAGATTCATTATGATTCATTAAAAGTTGTTTGAAAAGTATTTTACTTGCTTCAGGGTCAGGACCAATAAAACCACTTAGTTGAGGTTGGTGACAGATTACAGTCATTGTTATGTGATAAAAAATATGTCAAAGCTGACTTTCAGTTTAACAGGGAAAGTGAAGCAGGGACACTGGTGTTAAAGGTTATTTCTCCATTCACCTCCTGACCCTTAAAGGCTGTATCTGCTTCTCACTATGAGTGATGAACTCCTACATGAACTTACTGTTTTTTGTCACAGAACGTTTCAGTTTATTTAACATGAGAGATTTCTTTATTTGTGTTTTTGTCGTTTCACATTTGGAGGGGTCCAAGCTCAGTATGAAAAGGGATGTCAGATATTCCTGCGCACCAGTCAGAGTTTAGCAACATTTATTGAATCGGTTTGTACAATTTAGTGGCATCTAGTGGTGGAGTTGTAGTTTGCAACCAGCTGAGTGCCAATTGCCTCACCCTCCTCTTCAAAGCATGTAGGAAAAGACCCACAGGGCTGCGAAAAAATGCAAAAGCCCCTATCTACAGACAGTTTTTGTTTTGAATTTTAACATGGTGGACTCCATGGAAGAGGGCCCGCTCCCGCTGTACCTATAAAGGGCTTATACTAAGATGACGAAAACACAAAAGTTCTTATTTTTATACACCAATGGATTGATATGATTTTTTTCCAGAATTGCCCATCTGACAGATTCTTTTGCTTTGAGACGTTTTATTACAGAAAATATAGAAATCCTTTGACCAAAATAGTCATATACTTTCTGTAATTGTGTTACTTATGGATGGAATTATAGTGAATATAAATTATTCCCTATTTTGCTAGGGACCCCTTGGAGCCCCTCAAGGACCTCTGGGGGTCCCCGGACGCCACTTTGAGAACCACTATCTTAAGTCACACAGTGCTGATGCAATTCACTGAGAGTTTGAGTTAAACTGTTAATAAATAACAACCACGGGTGGGTTTTTTCTATCCAAAGTCTGACTTTGATCGTTGCTTATTTAATCACAAATATTTATAATTATAGAAAATTAATTAAGAAACAAGGTTTTTAGAGGCTTACAGACTGCTGCATATTTGATATCTTGCTGATTAGTGAGCAGAGGCATTAAATCGCATGCTGGTACAAACCTCAACTATTCATTGAAGTTTCTCTGTTACAACTATATTTTTTTGTTCTTGGCCTGGTTTGATAATGACCATTTTATTAATTACACAGCAAAATTGACCAGAAAGCCTATTACTGCTAGGTGCCATGCTTGGCTAAACCTGTTACACAATGTACCACATTATTTGAGTTTTTTTCTTATTTTTCCAAAATTCACTTTACAGTAAGGATTGCACAGTTTGGATCAAGGACACAAAATCACTTACAACAATTCAATGGTAAGCAAACACAATGATCACCCTTTATAATAAACAAAGTATTGACTGTATAACCCTTTTAAATATTTTTTTAATCACATATGCTGTCTGGACTCTGCCTAATTGCCAACTATAGAAAGCCATTGTTCAAACTTAAAAGAGGCGATTTCCATTCTTTTACTTTGCTTAGTTAAATGATGGAACATAAATATGTGTCTGACCATTGGCCTTGTGTTAATTTTTCAGTTTGACATTTTCAGTATGTGGGTGTGGTTGTGTGTCTGCTTGTGGTTGTGTGACTTCAAATACTGGCAATTGTTTATGTGTGGAAGTCTAAGATTGTGTACACATGTACATGCCCTATCAGTGTGTAATGGGGTGGCACACTAGTGGCATCTGTAACAGGCTGAAACAAAAACCTCAGATGGCCTCTTTTGTTTTAGAGGCACATATGGTCATGTTTAATTCTTTTGCCTTGTATTAGAGAGTGAAAGAGCCCTTTATATTGTGTGACTATTGTATGTATGCATGAATTAGTCTTGTTAAGCCAGTTTCATGGTCTTTTCATCAATACACTTCCCTTGGGGTGTCTGCAGCAGTGTGGGTGGATGGGAGAGGGGTGTGTTTGTGTAGACGTTTTCTAGTGTGCGTGTGTTTGGGGGCCTCTGTGTACATGCAAGATAGTGTAATCATTTGTGGGTGTAATTTGGGGGTTTTCCTGAGTCTGGTTAATATCCCCAGTGTTGATCAAGAACAGATAAAAGTAGAAAGACAGAACAATTCCAGCACTCCATTTTGACAGAACACGACTTTCTCTCTCATGCACCGCCCCCCACCCCCCAACTCCCCCACCCACCCACACCCACACACACACACACACACACACACACACACACACGCACAAACACACACACATTGATTAGGGCAGTATAAACAGAAAAAGTTATCAGTCTCAAGGGTAGTACTGGTTTCACAGGAAGTAGAGACTGATATAGGGAGCTATATAGTTTCCACACACGCACATACAGAGAATACATTCCTCTAAAGCAGTAGTCGGCAATAGGTGGCCCACGGGCCAAAGGCAGGCCAATATATTATATCAGCTGGTGCTGAAACAATGGTCTCAGTCATGACAGCAAAAAAAGTTACTCACATAATCACTTCCTCTTAAGTGATTATGTCTACAAAATAAAAGCTCGAGAATGTTTTGGCAGCAGTACTTTGTGGTTTTAAATTGATAGCTTTTACTCGGAGAAGAAGGAAGGAAATTCAAATGAGTCTCTGGCTTGCTTGATACAATTCCGAAAAAGCCGTCAGAAAATGGGAGGTTGGATTCCCCTGAATGAGAAATGCAGGAATTTCCTCTGCCTGGAGACACTGGGGTCGCGAAAATAAGCGTCCTTAGGATGATGTGGACCGGGGGGGCACACACTTCTGCATACGCTTATTGTCAACATGTAAAACGATCTCTTCGTAATCAATTTGATGAAAAGGGAGAAAAACAAAACAAACAACAATTGGGGACTGAACGCAAAACCCTTTAACAAGATTTTATTAATGTAAAATAGACGTCTAAAAACTTGACAGTTAGCTTGAACGCATAGACGCATTTTCCACTGCAAAAAAAAAGGCTAACCTACTGACTGGGACTTTACGATCACAGGTTCATGAGTAAAGTGTGTCTTATTGGCTACCTATTTTCATAATCAGGAAGCCATTTTTTTTGGCCCGTCAGGTTACAACTTAATGAATAGGCCTATAAGCTTCCTATTTAAAATGAATGTAATGGGCTGTAGGAAAATTCCAGCACTTTATCATTTATTAAGGAAATTCCAGTCTGGTAAATAATGAAAGAGCAACGCTGTATAAAAGTACTAATGTTAAAGTACTAATGTTAAAGTAATGTTAAAGTATTTTTTAACATTAAGTGTTATGATTAATCAGACAGAACGGACCCAAACGCAACGCCACAGGTTTTCTCAGAGGTTTATTGAGGAAAGGGGAAAAGGGAGAGTCAGGAGAAGGACTGTGTGGGGCGTGGGAGGCGGAGAACCGTGGAGCTGGCGAGCTTGGGGAGTTCCAGAGAGGGCGAAGGTGGGCCGCAGACCAGGTGGTCAGGAGAACAGCGGCTGGCGGACGAGCAAGGAGCAAGGGGGGACCGGGGAGAGCTGTGGAGGTGAGGAGAGGGGGAAGGTAGGCAGGCGAGCCCAGCTGACAAAACAGGAGACTGAGGTGAGTGGACCTGGCGGGAAAACAGACAGACAAAGGTTAGTACAGGAAAAGAGGGAAGACAAGTCTAAGGCAGGAAAATATAAGCTTGAATGTAGTGGTGGCACCAAGTCTGGAGCGACGACGATCAGCGGAGATCCGAGTGGAGAAGCGGGGTTAAAATACTGGAGATGATGAGGCTGATAGGTGGCAGGTGTGGCGGGCAGAGGTGGAGGTTGATGAGTTCCAGGTGCGGGTGGTCAGCCGGGCTCTGAAGCAGGGAGAGGGAGGAAGCGCACACAGACACACAGGAGAGAGAGAGAGAGGGAAACAAAATAGACTACACCAGGGAAAAGAGCACAGGGCACTCACCGTCAGCCGGGCTGCCACCGTAACAATTAAGAATAATTAAGTATTCTTTAACATTAAGATCCTTCCTCCACTCCTGCATTTTAGAGCCTATCATGGTCCGTGTTGGCACGCATTCATATTTCTAGCTCCACCCAATTAAAACCCATTGCCATGGTGAATCGTAGTATTGGAGCTCCATTGATGATGGCCTTTTTTTCATCCCCACGCATGCGTTTCCATCAAGCTCAACATACTCAGAGTTGATTGAACTAATTCTGATCAGCTGTTCTGGAACCGAAAACTCAGAGTTTCCCACCTCAGGCTCACTCAACTCAGAGCTCAGGGATAAGCTCAGAGTTTGTTAAGACTGCTTTCTGAAACGGGGCCCTGTATACTACTAACTCAGCTAAACAGGCACACGGTAAATGGCGGATTATAGATAAAGATATAGACACATATAGATCTGATAAATTGACAATGTTCTGGCCTGCCATCTAATGACTTGAAAAAAATTTGGGCGGTGCCAGACATATTTGCTGACCCCTACTCTAAAGTAATGTTAGACTGTCTGGTTGCATTTTCTATGGAATACAGACACCTGATTTCTTTTATAAAGAAATTCCTCTTATAGACTTGATGCTGCATGAATCAAAGCATGAAGCAAAAATAAAACAAAAAGTAGAAATGCCTGGTTCCTCAGATATGGGGAAAGAAAAACACATCTTGTCAGAAGAGATGCTACACCACCTCATGTGGCTTCAGAGCAACAAAAAGAGCAAGAAATATCCAAGCCAAGACTCGGCTATAGCGTTATTTTTTAATCTTACGCTGTTTAGAGAATTACTCAGAATAAAGGCATGTATAATGGGATCAGTGTTTTAAACAAAATACTTGAAAGTGACTAAACCTTTTCTCCTCTCCTCTCCTTTGGTTTTCCAGTTATAGGGAAATGTTTTTTTCTCCAGAGGAGGTCGGGAGGGAAATATTTTATTTTCGTGCTGTTTATTTTCCTTCCTGGTTTGCATATCTTTAGCCTCCAGCCAAGTGCTGTTAATTAGGTAAACAGGTAATTCCCAGCACGAGCCAAATGCTGCATGTGTCTGTGTGCGTGTGTGTGAGCTTCTGCATGAGCACGTGTGTGGGTGAATGCAAAGGCCAAACTCAGCATAAAGCACTACAATAAACAATAATTTGTATTACGCACATGAAGAAATAGAGTTGAAACGCACATAGTGACGGGGAAATCAAGAGGTAAGTTATGCAAAAAGTCATGCATTATTGATCAGCAGCATTTCAAAGGTGGAGAAACGTTATTCAGAAGGACACCAGAAGATTTATTTGCATGCCAGTTACTGTACCGTGCTTTCAGCTGAGAAAGTGAATGAAAGAGACGACTAAGTTAGAAAAGGAGAAATAGATATTATAGGAAAAGGAGAGACAGAAAGAGAAAGTGAAAGAAATGTGATATTCCCTCTCCGTGTGTCAGGCTCACTGGTGTGTGACATGTCCGTCTCAGTGGGGACTTCCTGCCTCTCCCTCCCTATCTGTTTTTTTTCTTCTACCCATCACGTTATTCACTTCTTCTCCACCCTCTGCTATTGCTCTGTCTCCTTCCTTCACTACCCTTGCAGTTGTTCAACCTTGTCATATCGTCTTTTTTTCCCCCCTTCCTTCCCTCACCACACACAACACACACACACACACACACACACACACACACACACACACACACACACACACACACACACACACACACACACACAGTCCACTTTTTCTGTGTATATTGTAAATTTGTTTTAGTGTATTCGCCTATTCACTGTATTTATGCATCATTGTAGTCCAGATTGGCTTAAAGGGGAGGATTGTTTATCACAACAGGTGGTGGTCTATCACCATTTATTGTGACACAATTGCAATATTCACACCCACCAGTCTGACAGAATTTAAGTGAAGCTTTTAAATGTCACAAAAGAGATGCTTTTATGAAATCAGTTATGTACAACGTGTTGCAACACGGTTATTGGTATATTATTTATATATGACTCAAATTTATTTTTGTGGTATGTTCTTATTCTGATCTCTCAAATTTAATAGATCAATCCAATGCCTACATTTGAACTGCAATGACAGAGGCTTTTTCACATTGGTTAATTGACATCACTAAGCATCAGTCCCTGCTGACAATGGGCGAGGGGCGGGGTACGCCCTGGGCAGGTCGCCAGTTCATCACAGGGCTGAACCTTGTGAGTGTTATTCTATTATCCAGTATATTCATTACTACATACTGTCATTAAATCACTATATGAATTAGTAAGCAGGATTTTAATGTTGTAGTTGGTTGAGGTGGAGGTCATTTTTAACTATTTTGTATAAGACTGCAAGTAATGAATATTTTCATTATGGATTAATCTGCTGATTGTTTTCTCCATTAACCTATTGGTTGCTGGGTTTTAAGAATTCTGAAAATAGTGAGAAAGGTTAGGGTTAAGGCCCACAGAGCCCAAAGTGACACCTTCAAAATGCTTTGTTTTGTCCAACTAATATTGCAAATTAAAATAAATATTCACAAATATTAAAATAAAATCACTGAAATGTTTCAAATTATAAGCAGCAAATCCTCATATTTGAGAAGCTGGAACCAGGAAATATTTTGCATAAAAAATGACTTAAACAGTTATCAAAACAGCCGATTAATTTTCTGTCAATTGCCTTTTTATGAATCAACTAATCGTTTACCTGTACTTGCATTTACTGTCGGGTAGTTTAATTTGTAAAAAGCATGGTATTTTAAACACTTTTGTATGTTTTGTATGCAAAAATCTTTATTTGTAAAGCAACATGATTGTAGATTGTGACTTCTTTTTAGTTTGAAACCCTAATACAACAATCAACTTATCAGGCTGGATGTACCTGAACACAGGAAATAAAACACTGTGAAAATCACAAGATGCAACAGAAGCCTTTACACTGTTTTAGAGACCCTTTTAAGCTCACATGTAACCACATTTAACAGATATACATACGATCATCACATACCATCGTGATATCTGTGTTATGTTGCAAACTTGCACAGGAAGATGATGCAGGTTCAGAAGACGAATCAGTGGAGGGGAAAGAAGAAACAAATAAAAAACCAAAAAGCACAAAAACAAACAAGTTTTCAGTCATTGTGTAGATTTCCCCAAATGGCAATCACAAAAAACTGCTGTTTGTTATCAAACACCTCTGACCCAAATGCTCAGTGTTGCAACGCTATCACTGTGCGCCGTCAATCACCACTAATGGGCTGGCTTGACAGTTACATCATAAATTGTGGAGGTGAGTCTTCTGAAGAGTCACTCATTATTTGCTCATACAAACAGCCCCCCTCTCTGTGATGAAGGGAGACTGATTGTGGAACTGAGAAATGAGTTTCTCAAGGTTAAACACACATTGTGAGACAAAGGTTTACTCTCCCATTAAAGAGTGAGAGGTAGAGAAGTTAGTGACCACAAAGTAGGTAATGAAGAAATGTTTACCTCCTATTTTTCATATGTGAAGTTGCCTGGATTATGGGCTTGCATGGAGCACGCCACAGAAACTTGCTCTACTGTAAAGTGTTACATTTTCAGTAACTTTGTAAAAATCAATATCAAATTAAAGAAAAAAAATCTAAAGTAGTATGCATTAAGAGCTTAACTGTCAGTCGAGTGTGATGGTTCTGTGGTGCGCAATACAGACGAAGACGTTAGCAGACATCTGGTCTTGCCTAATCAATTTCCTTCATGTGCTCTCCTCGTGCAGTCTGGATTTTCTTAATCTCTCAGTCCATCCAAATCAAAAACAGTATTGTACACTATACAGCAGTGGACTTGTTTGCGGTGAGCACCTTTGCTCAGGCTGTGAACAAATCCTGCACCCTTCAGAGGACATGGCAACCCTAAAACTTAACCATAGCCTTAACCGGAACGCATAAAACAGGTGTTTTTTATTTTTTGTTTATTCTGAACAAATCTCATGAAAACACTAAAACTAAACTATGTGTTAGTCTGTTCTAACAATGCTTTGGGACACTATAATTGACTCACAGCTCTGAATCCATTTGTTCCTGTTGATACCATCCATCCATCCATCCATCCATCCATCCATCCATCGTCAACCGCTTATCCTGCGTACAGGGTCGCAGGGGGGCTGGAGCCCAGCTGACATTGGGCGAAAGGCAGGGTACACCCTGGACAGGTCGCCAGTCCATCACAGGGCCACACAGAGACAGACAACCACTCACACTCACATTCACACCTAAGGACAATTTGGGAAACCTGTTGATACCAATAATATGTTAAAACAGGTCAATGAGTATATAATTTCATTCTTTAAAAAGGCTAAATAATTTCCGAAAACTGTGAAATTTAGTTTTTAACAAACTCTTTACAGGAGTAAAAATATATATTTTTGGGACTGTTAAGCCACAAATCTGGTCCTCTAGTTAGAATTCACAGCTGCAGGACAGTGTAAGTTGCATTGACTCAGGATAAGGTACTGTGCCCATGTTCGTGAATGAAGGAACGTGTCATCCAGTGCAACAATGTGGCCACTGGACAATAGCAGTTGTCTTGTTGTAGGTGATACATCTTGATTATCAGTTCATAGTTGGTTTTGGTCTTTTTATTGGCTTGTCTCAGGCAACGCATGCTTCCCTCAGCTCATTCAGTGCTATTTCCATGACAAACCACTCCATATGACATGTCTCATCTTTTGGTCTTGTCATGTCTTCTTTTTTGTTACTACACATCCTTATATTTGTTCAGTAGGAAAAAACAGGCCTCTTTTAATGATTGAGGGATCTTTGCTTTTTAAAACACAAACCTTGTAACTTAGTTTGAGTGCATTCAGGAAATAACAAAGTCACATAGTCTGCTTCAAAAGAACAATATGCACTTCCCCACAGTAATCAAATCCCATCTTCTAAAACAACTTCCTCATTCTACAGGAGTCAAGAAAAGGCACAAAATATCATTACCATCATACTGAATTGAGTGTAATTTTTTATATACCTGTATTTACTCTTTGGCAGCCAATGGGACGATACAATAACCAAAAAAAGACATGAAAAGGGAAGGAAGAAAACACATCTGATAGTTTTTCTATGTATAATGGTAATCTAATTTGCCTGCCACTCTGACTGATTGCAATCAGCAAGCGTCCTTCGCCTCTGTATTGGGTCTGAAGCAAATGCTGCTGAAATCTAATTGAACAGCTTTGTGTTATGTCTCCATGAGACGGTCCACTTTACTGTTTATTGCCAAGCTGACTGACTGCGCGTATGTGTATGTGTCATCTCTCCCTTTCTCTCCGTCCCTCTCGTCCTTTATTCAGTGACTCTGACTTGCCCTGCTGCCAGACAGTTTTCTTTGTAGAACTACAAAGTCCCCAGTAAACACTGTCCAAACCTTTTTCAGACCACTCTAATCAACAACAACAAAAAAAGCCTGGCAAATATTTGTTAAGTGGAAACAAAAAGTTAACTTGTTCCGGCTAGAAAACTTCTGGGCTGCAATTATAAAGTGGAGTGAGTCGATGGTTGTTTCTCAGGAAGATAAACAAAGGGGGAAAAAATGTAAAAAATCACTTTGCTTTATCGCACTTTCTGCTCTCTTAGCCAACTCAGTTAAAGGAAAGTTGTGGCTTTTCAGTAGAAGGCCGAGCTCCTAGCAAACAAACACCACATGCCCAGTTTTCCATAAATTAGCAACAGCCTGCTGTTCAGTAACACATAATTGGGGTTTATACACATTTTTCCTAAAACATCATGTCTTTAAAATGTTTATTATATCATGAGCTGTTTTTAATGTATGATAAATGAATGGCATCTATATTTAACTGTAATGGCAAATAACTGTCACAATTACAACAAAGTCATTCGATATACCCATCACAACTAAATGTCAACAGTATCCTGAGGGGTTTTTCTCTCTCTAGGGAAATTAACACCGACTCCTATAAATCCAGACATTGTAATTAGACAAAGATACTACTGACTCCCATAAATCCGGATGTTATAAGTCTATATCCTGTCAGGAGAGGGGCACACTTCCTGTCAGAGTGGCAGAGGAGGTCAGAAGTCACGGAGGGAGGTCAGCAGTCTGTTTCGGATCAACACCCATCTGCTTTGTCTCTTTCTGTGCATTTAAGTTGCGGTCTGTTTTTGCTGCATTCTTTCCTTCTATTTTACACAAGTTCCTCAAGTCGTCTATCTGATTCTCTGCATTTGCCCCCCCCCCCATCTCTTGTTGCTCTTCTCCCGCTGACATGTTCTCCATTCAGTCCCCCTAGGCAAACACACACCAGAACAGACCTGACTGTATCACCCATTCAGCCTCCCAAATCAAATTACCATGGACAAAACAGAGTAATAAAAAGTAATGGGTTGTTATACGAGGTACACACTCAAAAGCAGAACAAGTCCTTCAGTGCTCTGAGCCACAATATATTGTTTGTTACTTACTTACTTCTTATAGCTTATTATAGCAATGGTTAACTGACTTTACAGTTGTGGGCCATAATATACAGAAATGGTTGACAAGGAAAAATACAATATAAATAACCACTTCACAGTTACTGTACCACACTTTGCAAATATGACATTAATTTAGTATTCTGTGATATCACCTATGAGATAGGTAAACGTGGACATGGATGGACCATACAGTCCCCTCAAAAGTATTGGAATGGTAAGGCAAATTCCATTGTTTTTGTTGTTCACTGAAAACATCAGGGTTTAAGATCAGAAGATTAGTATGAGACAAGTGCAGAATTTCAGCTTTCATTTCGTGGTATTCTCATCTAGATGTGTTAAACAACTCAGGACAAGCCACCGTTTGTATTAGACCACGGCATTCTCAGGAGAGCAAAAGTAATGGAACAAATAATCTTAAAGAACATTTAATATTTGGTGGCATAATCCTTGCTTACAATAACTGCCTCAAACCTGTGACCCATCAACATCACTAAACTGGAGGGGACTGTATGTACTGGAATGCGATTGTGTAATCCATACTGTTGTCAAGTCCAGGCATTGGGCCAGCAGGAGCATTGCTTTTATATACAAATTATTGTAGGACGGCCATATTGCTATGCATTAATAAAGCAAACCAAATACAAAAAACCAATGTGTATGGTTGTGAAAACTACTCAGTTTGGGCTAGACTTCACTTGACTTGGAAAGTGCCAAGAGTTAAGACTTGGAGTAGGGATGTCTGGCACAATGTCACCTACTTCCACTGTGCATGAGAGACCAAGAGAAAGAGCTCCAAACTCCAACGACGCTTGTGACATAAAGAACAACTTTCTTGTGAGACTTGAGACAAATGATTTGTTCAACTTCTGGAAAGTAGCGCAGAAATGTGTGTGATGTTTGCCAGTGTCAGCTCTTACACTGAGTGGTTCTCTTCAACTGTTCTGTCAGTGCTCTATTGTATAAGCACTGTTTGTGTTTGTGTGGTCAAGAGTTTGTCTGTGAACAAGCTTAGTTTGTCAGATTACCAACTGACATTTGATTGTATTGACAGACAGAAATATAAAGAAAGCTTTGGTATATTAATGTTTTTCTAGCTTCTTGAAACTTCTAACATGGCTTTATGTGTGTCCAAAATCCGGGATTTATTATAGTTGTGGTGACCAAGAGCTTTGTAGGGACTAAAATGCTGGACACCATAAGTTTAAATGGCTGTTTGAGGGTTAAGACATGGTTTTAGGTTCAGGTTAGTATCAGGTTAAGTTTGGGTAAGGGGTTAGGGAATGAATTATGTCATTGCGATGTCCACACCACACAGAGATAGTAAGACAAGTGTGTGTGTGTGGAATGTGTCAATGAGAAATTGGTCTTCTAAGCAGGAACAGACCTGCTTTTGTTCCCCACTAACCGCTACTGGGTTCAGGTGTTTAGTCATCTTATCTGCAGGTGGTCCTTTAACCTCTGACCTTTAACATGGGCTTTATGCAAGAATTCACGGTTGTCAATCACACAGTATCTTGAGATGTTTTTAATGGTTGTGAGATGATTTAAGTGCTTAATTAAATTGTCATCTTTGAACTACTTTATTTTTTTTTACAAGGTAACCTGATAGAACGCGACTTATACTTCATTTTAGGGGTAGGAAAGTCAAACAGTCATGCCATGCACAACAAGCATCCAAATCCAAAAGCAAGACAGCCTTAAATATATGTTTTGTAGAAAAATACAATACATAAAACCATGCTTTATTAGAAGTATGGTATGACAGTGGGGTCCACTTCAGAGAACTGATATTTTTTGTATTCCACTAAATTGTTGCTTTTGCTCTTGTGTTTTTCATCCTCCCACTCTTGACTCATCCTTGTTTGTTGGTTTGTTTGTTTTGTTTTTTTCACTTTGTTCTGGCAACCCGCGGTGTGCTGACACATGCACCCATTCTGGTGTGCCTCCCAAAAACATTATTTGGCACCTCAGGGTGATTATTATGCGGCTATCCTCAGTTCAGTGGCTGGTTGGTTACAATATAAAAACAATATGATGTGAATGGCTGAGGGAAAAAAAGTGCTTATTATTTTTTCTTACACACTTTGAATGACTTTTGAGAAGGGTTTGCTTACTTGTTTAAATCCTCTCTCTGTACATGGTTTGTGTTTGTGGGTAATATGTCCCTCCTGCCTCAGAGGGGAATCAGGATTTTGACCTTCCTTACAAAATCAATGCTACAACATGAGTTCATGTTAGTTCATTCTAAATGGTGTTAACTCATGCAACGATGTTCCAGTGCAAGTTGGAATTGCATTGTTTTGAGTTATGAAGTTCTTCTTGTCTTAGCCATCAGATGTATGAATATAGCTACAGTGAAAAGAAGGAAAGGAACAGGGTCTGGAAAATAATAACAGAAACACCTTCAGTTCCTAGTTGGCACACACCTACAAAGACACACTCTCCCTCAAGCAGTGCACATGTTGTTAGCTTTCGCTACAGAACATTTGTACTGTTGGTCCATGAAACACAACCTCAAACAGTCTTGGTCCACAACAGTCTTGGTCCAATATGTGTGAATCTAACACAATTGGATTCACATTCAGACTGGGCGCACATTCAGGTGAATGAGATATTATTTTGATAAATACCAAAGCAAAATTCTTAATTGTGGCAGACCACATTGCCCTGACTAAAATGACACCCTGGAAAGACTAACACATTCTTCTTGTGTGTCGAAAAGCTTAACGGAGGTGGCAGAGAAGCAGAGTAGATATTAATTTTGATATTGTGAAGGACTGCATTTTTTCCTACAATAACGGCATTTGAGAAGCCAAACAATCCTGCTTCTCAAAAAAAATCATGGAAAATGGAAACAATCCCAGGATACTCTTCACTGTTGTTGACAGACTGCTTAATCTCCCAGGCGCACCAGATTTTTTGCCTTCTAAGTGTGAGTGCCCAGTTCTTTGATCAAAACAGCTGAAAAATCAGAGCTGCCATAACACACGCTGAAATGTCAAAAAGTGCACATAATGCATGCTGCCAAAGGGCTATAGGGAAATTTCAATACGTCGGATGATGCAGAACTGAAGAAAACTGTTACTCAGCTGAAAACAGCCACATGCCCTTTAGATTCTATCCGTATTGCCTTCTTCAAGGGAGTCATAGATTGCCTCTCCACCAGCATTCTGCAAACACTGAACCTATCACTAGGAACAGGCACCTTTCTCGACCCTCTTAAAACAGCAATTGTTACAACTGAAGAAGCACATCCTGGACCCCACTGACTTAAGAAATTTTAGACGAACATGCCTTGCAAGCTCAGCCTAAGTTTCTTGAAGACTATGCTACTCATCCATTGGCATTTCTCTCTCCCTTTCCCTCATCTTTGTTATCAGTATGGGCGTTTACGCTTCAGTAATCTTAACAGATTTCACTATGATCTCTGTCAGCCAATCATATCATCGCTGTCAAACTAAATCGGTTCTCCTCTCTGCTGCTGTCAGCTGTCATTTCAGTGTAAATCGTGGCAAACTTCTCCCACCCCATCCTAGACTAGACTCCATCGGTGGTGGGGTGGGGTTGGGGGGTTCCTATGCCATGTACAGCTTCACTACCCCCTTAAAGTATGGTGACGTCACAATGGGAGATAATTGTCAAAGACTTAATAACCGTTTTCTCTTAATGAGTCTCTCCATGTACTTCTTGATCTTAATGCAGCTTTCAATACCATAGACCACACCATCCTTATCAGTCGCCTTGAAAATTATGTTTCTAAATATAGCACACAATATGACAATTAGCAATGAGGAGTATGCCTCTGGAAACTATGATTAAATGTACGGTGTACAACAGGGCTCTAAATTGTCTGCCTTTTCACTACACGTCACATTTATCTCATTCACACACATACATCATACACTGATGTCAGAGGCTGCCATGCAAGGAGCCAACTTGACATCAGAAAGAAACTAATCATTCACATGGCTCTCACTGCCTGAAACCATACAAACCAACTGCTCCTGAACTGCCAGAAAATAGCTTGATTGTGCTCGACTGTCCTTACTTCCGTAACCTTTCTGCATCACTTTCTGTGTCACTATGTAACACCTGTCAAAATGCTCGCCTAGTGTGACACGCCCTCAAAAAACAGCAGTGGGGAAACACACTGAGCTGCAGCACACACAGTGACAAGATGGCCTACTGTTCTGTTAGATTCAGACTTGATCTTGATTCATTGGTTTTCTACTTTTATGGTCTTTGGTTTTGCCATGGCTCTCATTCAGTTTTATAGATGAAAGGTGCTATACAAATACAATTTATTATTATTATTATTTATTTATTTTATTATTATTATTATGCGTGTGCAGTAATTTCAGTGCATCGGCAGGAAAGTGAGAAATAGCCAGCTGAATGTAGACCAGGTGTGTGAACAGAGAGAGCTGGGGACATCTGACTGAAACTGTGAGTCTTTAGGCTGTTGAGACGTTGTGCATGTGCGCACACACACACTCACTGCCAGACAGACTGAGTCACTGGTCTGTTCCTGTGGAGTGCTGATAACAGCGTTTGCTCTGGGGCCTCTGGAGCAGGGAGCAAGTGGTGTGTGTGTGTGTGTGTGTGTGTGTATTTTTGTGTTTTCCTTCATGTGTGCAGAAGCAGTAGAGATTGAGCAAAGGATAAACTGAAAGAGTCAAAACAAAAGACAAAAAAATACAAATACACAAGTGTGTGTGTGAGAATTGTACACATTCATTAGTCTGAGTGTCTTTGTCTGTGTGTGTACAATAAACTGGAGCAACAGAAATCTTTAAAGTGGCTTCTGTCACACAGTATCAGATATGCTGTGGTTAGAGACAGAAAAAAAGACATGAAGGTAGAGAGAGGTAGAATAGGAAGAAAGAACAGTGATGCAGCGGGATTCAGACGAATGGAGGGAGAAGAGTGGCGAGTTGAGGCGAAAGAAGAAATAATCGAGATGCAGCAAATGATGGAGACAGAGAAATGTGACAGAATCAGAAAACAGAGAAACGTCTTTTGAAAGTGTTTGTGTTTCATCTCACCCAGCATTGCCCATCATTTCAACAGCCCCTTCCCAAATTAAGTCTCTTTGCTCGCAAGCCACCTAATACTAATTAACCACAAGAAATAATATGAAACAGCAAGCCCCAAAGGGTTCAAAGACTCGGAGCACTTTGAAACTGACACTTTTTTCACCCCTCAATCCTCGACATATTTCTATATATTAAGGAGTGGGACTGACACTCGAGTTGGTCTGCTGAGTCTCAGCTGATTAAACCTTGGTTCTGTCCTCTCCTGCTTTCCATGAACTTTCAGTTGATCTCATTAAGTTAAAGTTTTGTTTGTGTCAGACAACTGAACAAGCATCAATGAAATCATGATTTTATGATTGCAAATTGGTCTGAAAAAAAAGCCTTAAACACAGTTTAAACATCTGTGCTGTGGCAATGGGTATATTGATATGCAAAATGTGTGCTCACAGAGAGGGTTAGAGGCAAAACAAGTTGACTTTTTAACTTTACTGCTACACAGCCCCTGACTGTGTCTTATTTCATCATTTCCAAAAAGCTAATTTTTGGAGTATGGAAAATGCTGTCTTCATACAGATAACTAAGAGAAACAGATATATTTACAGATCTAGCCAACTTATGGTATGGACAGTCTAAATGCATTTGGGACTACTCTCAAAACATTCCGGACTTGAACCTTGAATAACCCTGAATAATGTTACAGCTATCCTGTAAAGAAACCCTAAATAATTTGAAAGGTTGAATAATCTAGCTCTGTTAATCTGATAGTGTTCGCTCTAATTATGACTTTAAAAATCCCAATGCACTTTTTCATGTCTTTTCAACATAAATATGTGTCCTGCTGATTTTAAGGGTGTTTACACCAACACACCCCTGAGGCACCATGCTTTCAGTCCGGGCAGAGTTAAGACTAGCTCACACTACACAATTTTAAACCCGATTTGCCAGTCGGCGACCATCAGGCTGTGATCTGGGGTAAATCAGTGATTGATCGGTCGCCAGTAGTTATGTGTGAACTACTCAACGACTCATCAAAACGGCTCCCCGACACATTTCTGACACATCGCAGACGTCTGCCAGATATCTAGCATGCCAAATGTTTGGAAGAGTCGGCCGACTCGACATCCTCATCCAGCCAATGAGAGCAGGCAGCTACTTTTTCACCGTAAAACAGTTTTTTACTCCCCTCCAGCTCTCTCTGTAGCTCAGACAATCCCTGCTACCTGCGTGTGCTAATCCATTCTTTCACCCATATTCTTTGCCTTTATAATTGGTATCTTTATAATAACAAACAACAGCTGTTTCTTGTGTAGATTCGCGTCATTTCCTTTTTCACATTTCACGCTGTTTTGGAGACCAGCGTCGGGTGACAGAGTTGTTGTCAGCTCGTGTAGTGTGTGACCTTCTGTCACCGATCAGTCACATAGTGTGAACGACAAAATGACTTCAAGAATCCTGTCACAAAGACAGCAAGTTGTGTAGTCTGAACGGCATGGCCATCAGCCAACACTGAAAATCGTGTAGTCTGCACGGGCCTTTATAGGAGAGCTAACTGCATGGCTAACTGAACTAACTAGCTAGTGGCAGAAGTTAGCAGCTAAATAACTGCTAACAACAACTTAAGCTATCTCTCCTTCAGTAAACTCTGTAAATCAACAAAAGTTGAGGCAGAACATCCGGGGGACATAAGTGGGAAAAACATAATTTTTTTCTCCATAAAATATGATATACAGTAGCTTCAAAGTCAGTGACTGCATTTATAAAGTTGTGTTTTTGTACTGTAATCAGTGAGGCCAGGTCTGTCATAGCCAGAGAAATCTCCACACTTCCTTTGCTAGCTAGTTGCTAGCTAGTTGTTGCCCCTGGGGAAGCTTCGGGGAAGTTGGCTATTAGAAGAAAGTAGGCTTTAAGGGGGCCTTAAAGAGACAGGAGCTAAAATGGAGAAGAGAATTTTTACTAAACACATAATCAAAATTGTCATAATATGGGAACTTTAATGTGGATAAAAGGTGTTTACATGGCAGTAATAATCACTATGTTAGAGTACATATAAATTCACTGAGTGACTACACAACTAGACAGAGAAATAGATAAGGATTTGGAGAGACAAGTGAAGGTGAAAGGAAAGAAGAGTGGAGAAATTGAGACACTGACAGACAGCGGAGAGGAGCAGAGGAAAGCAGATGAGTGGAGTCCCTTAGGAAAAGTCTCATCTACCACTTCAGACAACCCAACACGATCCCCTCCAAAGTACCCAGGTACAAACCCAAGGTCTTTCCTCTATCTCTCTCCCTCTTCACCAATGAGAGGTGATCACAATAATTTACAGTAGTTACACAAGAATTGTGGGAGGAGTACCTCTCATTGCACCCAGCACTCACCTCTATATCTGGTTCACACTTACATGAAAGCTGCTGAGATGTTTGTTCTCAAGATGGCTGGAAATGACTTTGCTTCTGAGCCTTGTGTGAAAATAATGCCCCCTCGCCCCCAAATAAATTTTATATATATATATATATATATATATATATATAGATATATAGATATAGATATAGATATAGATATATAGATAATAAACAAGGCTAGCCCGACAAGAACGGTTGAGTTTTTCTGCAGTGTTATTGATTGTACGATTTTGAGAGAATGTCAAGTGGGCAGAACAGGTCTTTACTTGGTTTGCAGTCTGCAGTGAAAAGGCAATGTGACCAGACAAAACCCCCAAAGGGCTTGGGCCACGTTCAGACCAATAATACACTGCATCCAAAAACAACAGCAGGATGGCCTAGCAAAAAGTTGATCCTGGCTAAACATCATCTAGCAATGCAAATTCTTCCTTGTAGAGTGTACCGTGTTAGCTTTTTTTAAGACAGGGATGGAGGCCAAATCATTGCTGCCTGCTAAATGCAGTGTTTTGGCACCTCATAAGCCTTCAAGCTGGACTTCCTAGAGTTTCTAGATGTTCTAATCTGAACCTGTAGAGAAACATGCAAGCACAAGTGCAGACCTTGCATTTTTTTTTTAAACATGGTGTTTTTTGGTGTCAACACAGACTCAGGCAAGCTGGCAGTTGTCAAAAGGCAAGTAGATAATCAGTGTGGGCTTAACATTAGCAGACAGTAGGGTGGTTATTAGCAAATTAATGGCTGACACTCAACTGTGTCATCCTATTCTGTGTATGATTCTTTTAATGAATATGTGCTACATGTTTTTTTGCAAGCATGGGGGATTTCATTTACAGATAGATCACGTTTGTATAAAGCTTCACCATTCTATTAGCTTTATTGAAGGCAATAATGCCCTTCTCTGACCTACAAAGCAAAAGGTTGCTACAAATCATCTTTGGTAGCATTTTAGAGCACTGTTGAGATATTGCATTGAATAAATAAAAAAACGTATTGTCCTGAAAGTTTTTGTTGTTCAGTTCAATCTGTCATCATTTTGATTTCTTTTCCTAGGAAAGAAATGCCGTCACATTGCCCAAAAAACTTGACAGTTGCATCACAACTTTCATGCTCCAAGGCAGTATAGCCTGAGGGGTTATTGCCACTGTGTTGCATTAATTGCAAAGCAAGTTCTTGGTGTCCATGCATATTCTACTGTGTACTTTGTGATGTTTCCCGTTTGCAGCCTTTGTTAGTAAGTATGTAATCCTGCAGTGTTGCCTGACAGGTTTTATGACGAAAGCACATTTTGTTATGCTAAATACGAATTAAAGGTATGGTTTAAGACTGGTGATGGTTAAAAGCAAGATGATTTTCGACATGTGTTTTGTTTCGGTTCTGCAGTATAAGCTGTAAAATGTACCTGTAAAATCTTTATTTGAATTCAGTTCTTGTCTTCAGTGCTATCTCATGCCATCTGTTTCTTTCACTCCTTACTTTGTAATATCAAACACAGCAAAATCTTATGTAGAACTACATAACCTACATAGAGAACATGTATTCTGGAGGGTATATTTAATGTAATCAACCTTGATAATTTATAATTGTGTTACATTATTTGCCAACCATCTTGTTATGTAGCAAAACGTTTTTAGCAACGGAAACGGTGGTTCACTGAACACCCTGTTGTGTACATAAGCACACTGCATTTCCCTGCCTTTTTATCACCGTTGTGTTTATAAACATGTCGCAGTTGATTGGGTAACACCTGAGACACGCCCATCAAACAGGAGAAAACATACCTCGAAGCCGGTTGCAGAGCGTTGCGCAACGTTGTTCAATCCGAAAATGTTGCAAACCAGTGCAAA
This sequence comes from Lepomis macrochirus, assembly GCA_024633595.2. Lineage (NCBI taxonomy): Eukaryota > Metazoa > Chordata > Actinopteri > Centrarchiformes > Centrarchidae > Lepomis > Lepomis macrochirus. The sequence continues at coordinate 21,404,079 of JALXJV020000005.1, read as the reverse complement.
ATGTTTTGAACTCGCTCCAGGTTCCTCTTGCTCCTACTTCTGTGCCTGCTGTCATTTGCAAGAATCTACCACCCCTAGTTCAAAACAACCAATCAGAGCCAGGATGAGTGTCATGGACCAAGCAGTAAAGACAAGGACACAAGGTTGAGGTTTAGAGAAGTTAAGGCTTTATTTAGCCCCAAAAATAAATTTAAACCAAAAAGTAACAGAATTGAACTTTTTGACTAAGGTCATCGTAACAATACCACAACATCGGTCTGAACATGACAAACCTGGGGTGAGTTCAGTGCTGACAAAATGTAGCAAAACGTTTTTTTGCAAAGGAAAGCGCACTGCATTTAACTGCCTTTGTAACACCATTGTGTTTACAAACTTATCACAGCTGATTGGGTGTGTTGTTAAAGGTTTTGTAGTTCCCCTGCCCACTGGAGTTGGTTACTTCCACTTCCTCTGCTGGAGTATAAAAGGCAGTTTGAAACCCCAGCTCCCCCTTTTGCAGATCACTCAGCAGCAGCAGAATGTGGAGAAACAAAGGACAGGTACATGTTACTTTTAGCATAATTTGTGAAAAGAATAAACATATCTAAAGAAAATGTGTTTATAGAAAACAAAACCATTACCACCACTTTGGTGTTGGCGGTTGATAGCACCGTCACAAGACGTACCTAACGCAGTCAGTGCTCATGCACACACTGCACAGACCCCTTTCCTGCACAAGTTTTCGTTTAGTCAGGCTCAATATCTTCATCACGTGGTGTGAGACGTTTTGTAAATGCAATAGCAGAAAAACATACTAGCATCTGATCCTGCTTTTAGATGTTGCTGGAGCTTCCTCTGATGCCTGGAGCGCTATGCCCTGGGCTGTGAGAGATGTCTTTGTGAAGACAATTTGAAGCAAGAGAGCCTGAGGTCTTGGCAAGACTCTTGCCATGGAGAGGGAGTCCCTACGCGGGGATGAGGTTTCACAGGGCAACCGGCACCTTCTGCTGCCATAGGAACTTGTGGGTTTGGTGGGCGGGGCTTAGAGTGATACAAGCAGCAGAGAGACGCGGAAGGTTTTTCATTGTTTGTTGTCACGGATTGCTGCTTTAACTAACTTTCCTCAGTCTCTGTTTAGTCTTTCCCTTTTCTCCAGTCCACTAAATTTTACCTCCCTCCACCTCATTCCCCTTAACTTCTTTATTATTCCTTCTCTCTCACGGCAGACACTTTTGAAAACTGTGTGGTTTATAATAAATATATGAATCCAAGTAGAATAGAAGCTACATCTGTGGCTTAAAGCACTACATGATTTATGAACTGCAAACTTCACAGCCACCTTCATGGTTCAAGATCTCATTATGTGCTGTCTTTTTCAGCCTCTTTATGCACATTTTACTGACAGATTCTAAAGAAAGTGTGCAGATGACTAATTAAGTAGATTTGCTAGTTTTTGTAGGCACAGGGTTGTTACAGCATGTACGCAGCGCTTTAATTGAAGAGTGTCTGCACGAGTTACACTGTACACTGTGTCTAATTCATCAGATACTTTCATATCGTAGGAACACTAAAAACACCAGAATTAAATAAAATATTCATGCCGAGACATGTGATAACGAAGTCAAAGTGGCTTTTACTGTAGTTTTCATATATTAAAGCAGCTTTTTGTTTTTCATATGGTTGTGAATAATGCATAACTAATGTGTTTTCTTTATCATAAAATGATACATGGTAAACATCAAGGGATCAGCATTTCCCAGGATGCCATTATTCAAATGTAAAATGTTATTTTTCATGTAAGATATAATGAATAGCCATAACGAGTAGAAAAAGCTTATTTCTTTTTAGAGATAAGAGCCTACTTATGATAGTAGAAATTAACAGAATAAAACTCCTCTTCCACATGATAAAGTGCAAGCTTATGTTAGGAGCTTGTGCCATTGATATTTCAGCAAAGTTTCCATGAAATAGAAACTTACTAAATGGAATGAAAACATTATATTTCATAAATAATAATTTCAAATTATTTTTGCTTTCCCCACTTCCACAGGGAAGCCAAATAGAGCAACGTCCCTGAAGCCGGTAAGGACACTTTGGTTGAAGGTCAGGCACACTATCTTCACTGCACAGCACTGTTGTCCTAAAGATGCATCATGTAGCTCTGATTCATACGTATGTGAGTGAACATGTTGTACTTTATAGTACACGAATGATGCTCATGGTATTTTCCTGGGGAAAGCACATATGTAACCTAGTTTCCCAAGAAACAGTCTATAAGGTGAATTCAGACTTCTCCCTAATTTAGCGTGAATCAGCAGTGCAGCTATCCAGCCTTCATGATTCCTGAATTCCAAAGCAACGCTGCTTTTCCACCTTGTTAAAAGGGTTCTCCAATGTGCAGCAATTCTCTGATAACTAACACTCTCCTCTCCCTTCAGGCAGAGAGAGAAAGAGAGAGGGAGAGAGCGAGAGAGAGAGGCAAACATCCAAATGTGTTCCTCCGTCAAAGGTAATGAAAGAAGCCCCGTTTTCTTTGATCACACGGCAAGGGCATCAAGCCTGCATTAGATTTCTGAAATATCTCAGATGCTCAAAGCCTTATCTGTTGGCACACACACAAACTCACGCATGCACACATTCTTTTTGGGATGTAATGGGCACACAAAGTTGCATATAAATAAACCCAGTACATAAACACACAGGCATCGAGAAGCAGAGACACTTTCAGTGCTGTCAAAAGTAGAAACAACATCTCAGACGGCAGAGATAAGTAGGCGAGGAAGGTTTGATTTCTATCACTTTTCCAAATTATGTTGACACCAACAAAAAGCTGCCTGTCTTGCCGTTTCTTTTTATCCCCCTACACCACCTTCATTCTTTTCACTCACTTATCTTTCAGGTTAAGAATCTTCCAGTGGAATATTTCATCTTTCTATTTGGGCGCCACGTGTTCTTCTAATTTTGAAGAAAAATCTCCTGCAAAACTCTGACAGTCACTGACATTTTGTGGAAATAACAAAAACACAATTCGAGAGATAAAGTGGAGTATTTGTAAGACGCAATGTTTTTGTTTTCATTTAGAGTTGCCTTGAGTTCTCTCAGTGGTTGTAGTCAAAGGGTGTTTTAAACTATCAACAAAACTTGTCTTGTCTTCTTCTCTGTTGATGTTTGGATCAATCTGTTTTCCTTTCTCTAAATCCCTTTTCTACCAGCAGGGTGCCTTTCAAACTCACTGAGCAACAGCAGCATGTTTGGGGTTGGAGATGGGAGCAGGCGGTCGATGGACCCAACAACTTTTGCACACTGAAGGAAAGATTTGAGGAGAAAGATAGAAGCTAGTAGAGATGGGACATGAGCCTGTTTCCAAGGTCACTTATATGAAAAGCAATAAGTTGTTCCCTGAATGTGAAATCAAATATTGTGTTGGCAGGAACAGCAACAGTGAGTTAAGTGTTCTGGTGGGCGTGGAAGCTGTAATATTTGCATTTATCACATATTTGAAATACTGTGGGTATGATTTTACTTCATTATTAATGCCAATAGTACAATATTACTGTGACCTTCAATGAATAATTTTATATTTTGAGAAATATGCATCTTCGCTTTCTTGTGGAGAGTTAGGTGCGGGGATCTATGGCACTTAGCTTAGCATAAAGACTGAAACAGGGGAGATGAGCTAGCCTGGCCGAGTTTGAAAACACAAAGCACCTACCAACACCTCTAAAGCTCACTAACATGTTATATCTCGTTTGATTAATCTGTACTGAGGTGTAGTCAGGCTAGCTGTTTCCCCCTGTGTCCAGTTTTTGGACACAGGGGGAAACTTCTCATCTTACTCTTGAGTATTTCCCAAAATGTTGAACACGTTCTTTAAGAATTAGCTGCTATGTCTCTTAAGGAGAAGCTAGTTAAAGTACAGCAAAATAACAGTTTTTAAAAACTGATTTAAAGGTTTATTCACTTTGAGGTAACGTCTGAAAACCCTAATCCGTAATCCTCATCATAGCTCACCAAGATGAAGTCAAAGACTCCTCTCCTTTCAGACATGAAAAAGGAAGAAGAAAGATGTTGAAAAATGAACCCATTAACTCAAAAGCACATTACCCACATCACACTGTCTGGGAAAGGTGGAGAGAAAGAGAGGGTGGAGGATATGGTGGAAGTATTTACGGTGAAGAAGCCGAAAGGCAATACTGTAAATCTGGGGGGGGGGCTATGTAGTGAAGCAGGGTGGGGGAGCTACAGCGAGAGATGGATGAGAAAGGGCAGGGGAGAGTGGACGTAGAGGAGAGCGAGTGAGATGGATATTAGAGAGTGTGTTAGGAAAGGTGGTAGAGCACCAGAGAGGAAAGAAAGCAAGGTTGATGTGGACCTATAATGGCTGATGCTTAAAGTTTAGTGGACTACAGATCAGTGGACTGGTTATAAGAGGTTTGGGATTTGATCCACTGTTGAGTCATTTCAGATTCTTGAAAACTGGGACTATCTGGTTGGCAAACAGTGTTAAAGAAGAGCTAAGCCTCTATGATACACTTGCGTCCTGTCCAGAGGGCTGCTTCACGCCACACAAACAGGAAATAAGATCCTGGCTCATGATGCAACACGTCTTGAATAAAGCGTACATATTTTGGAAAAACAGTGCGCGGGGACTCGTGATGAATGGTTTCCTTTAAATGGCCATGAAATCAGAGTGACGGAGGAAGGAGGGAGTCGAGTTGGCGTGGGGGAAAAAGGGATGGAGATGAGTAGGCGGAAGTAAGGACAGAGAGGAGGTGGAGAGTGGCGGCGAGGGAAGGAGAGGCGGTGGGAAGATAGAGAAAAGACAGGGGAGAAAACAGTGGAGAAAGTCGTGGAGGAGAGAGAGATGGCAGGGAGAGAGTGGAGGTGGTGGAGAGGAAAACTGTATGTGTGTGTGTGTGTGTGTGTGTGTGTGTGTGTGTGTGCATGTGTGTGTGTGCATGAGAGAAAGAGAGAGGAGAATACAGAGCTGTAGCCTTGCTCCAGGCACCACATTTCTGTCAGCAATGGCATCTTTATCTGCTAAATGCGCTTTTGATGCCTCACCATGTATGTCGCTGTAAATTACTTTTAAGACCCTTATTAGACGATGAGGAGAAAGGGGCCGATATGGGGGCCCGAGTGCTGTGGTTTCGCCCTGGGTCTTTTTTAATGGAGGCTCGACAGAGGAAGATTTCTGGCACCAGTTTGTCTTGGGTGTGTTACTCACTCTGGATCGCTGTTTTCTTCACCATCTTCCCTTTCTTTCCTGTATCCTTACATTCTTCACTTACATCCATCCCTTCATTCCCACCCCTGCTTTTCTCCTTCCATCCATGCATCCTATGTATCCCTCCTCCCCTTGCCCTACATGTTTGCAGGCACTCGGTTCAACTCAGTTTTGGGTGTTATGGCTGGTAAATGGAGAAAGTGGCTCTTAGCCATATTAGGAATGAGAGTGCAGAAGATAGCCATGTGTGGGTGGTTTTGATTTTGACAGTATTTTCTTAATTTTAAGAGAAACAACTGGTTTAATTGTCAGCCTCTGTACAAACACACAGTTTGCACTGCATGCACACACCCGTGTGTATCTATAATAGACTGGAATTTTATTAAATTTTTCCTTTCTCGCATACACCAACCACAGATACATAGAGATGCCCTTAATTTAGCAATTACTTTAAAGTTAACAGTAACATATATATCTATTTCCCAGCATAACTTCTACTTGAAATGAAGCTAAAGATCCAGTATAAGCTACCACATTAGGTGACTGCCAGAGATTTTATACCTGCAAAGCTTTTTTTGTTGTTGTTGTGGTATGTCTTTTCTTTTTTGTTTATAATCAGGGCCATTTTAGTAGCGTTTGGATTTGATTTGAACCAAGTGTGATTGATTGTGTTGACGTAATTGATACAACTTATTCACTCTGCAATACTGTTTTTCCATTTCAATATTTCATTTCAAAATTTTAAAGAGCTAAATCAATTCTGCAATAAAGAATAACAGCCCCTGTAATCACTGGAAACACACCTGCCATGGTATTTAGCTAACACTCCAGTCATTTGAATCGCATTTCCTTGATTGTGAGATACAAAAAGTATTGAATGTGTGTTTTAGATTATGTGCGAACAAGCTAATGATCATTTTTAGCCCCTCTGGCAACCGCAAGGCAGTTAGTATGGCAGTGTTGGTGGATACCATCGTAATTGCATCTAGCTGCTTGTCTCCTTCAGCAGAGTGAGCACTGCAGTCTGTGGACACAGCAACCACACCGTGGTTCCTCAAAATGCAGCAGTAAAAAAGGGAATCAACACTAAAGATAAGTGGGACTGCATTTAATGCTCCACTGCTTTTATTGTGGATGTTAGGCCAATCTGGAACATTTTCTGTATTTATAGAAACAAAGTCATTATACTATTCTTGTGCTGTAGCAACACAATTTAACAGCATGCTAAAGCTCATCTAACAAATGACGTGAAGTCACGACTCATTGTGGGTTTCACTTTAATAAGATTCCAGAATAGTGCAGAGTGAAACTGTGAAGAAACACACATGTATAGATAACCGCAACATACTACTATATATTTCCTTCATTACGTAAGTAAGTTCCTTACTTACTATAAAATAAATTACAGTAACATTTTTAATAATTTCTTATATTTCAATATATTCTTTCTTTGCCAACACAAATGCCATATAAGTGTCCATGCTAAAAACCATGTTATATTACAACTTTCACTGCATCAGGCATGATCTGTATTTGAAGCTTTATATACAGATAAAGTTAATTCATTATATTAATGTGGCTACATGTAGTTTTTAGCGGCCACTAGTGGTTTTTAGATTGCAACCAGGTGTGTGCTAGTACACACCTGAACCAGGTGTGTACTAGCACTAGGTGTGTACAGGTTCGAGTAATCCATGCTCCTTACATTATAAAGTTACATTGATTGCATTTAGCGGACATGATATGTCTGTGGTAGCTCTCCTGCTGCTTTTCAGTAACTAACATTATTTGTTTACCTTTTACCATAGGCTCAGCAATGTGCATTTGTTAATGTAGTAAATTGGTCTTCCACTGTGTTTTTGTTCTGCGCCATTATATTGCATTATTATATATAATATGTGGGTTAAGTTAGTTAAAGCGACTGAGACGGGTGGAGAAGGTGTGTACCTGAGGATTGTTAAAACAACATTAAACCTAAATTGAACGTTACGAAAGCAAACAGAGGAAGGTCCGTGCTAATGTTACATTAGCTGGCAGCCCCTTGCATCGCTATAGACTATTACAAACAAATTGCTCCACATTTGCTTTGTTTCGTTATACAATTTCGTGCAGGCTAAAATCAATACTTTGCCATAATACCAGTTAGGGTTAGACACGACAGTAATACAGGTTGTGCTGGTGAAGCAATGTAATAAGCCATACAGCTATAGTTATTTGCACTGAGTAACTTTAGCAACTGCTTGGTGTTAGCCGGCGAGCTAAAGTTATCTAACTTGAGCAAAATAAAGCACAAAGTCACAATATATTGCACGTGCTTTGCAGTAATTTTTAGTTTACCTGTCAAACAGGATAAAAGCCAATTCTGTGTCTGTTTTGTGAGTTCCAGAACAAAGCGGAGGTCTCTCCGTGACTCAAGCCTTTCTGATGTTGACTGTGTTTTCACCCAAAGTCGATTTGATTCATGTTTGCCTGATGTGCTTCAGCACATAAGACTTTAGCCTCGTTTCCACTGAGTGGTGCGGTACGGTTCAGTACGCTACGGTTCGGGTCGGGTCGCTAAACCATGATCGGGGCTCGCGTTTCCACTGCCAACAGTACCCTACTTGATAGGCGTGGTGGATGACGGAAAGTCGCTTGACGTCATTCACGCGCGAAGAAGAAAGGGACATTATTTTTCAACGGTGTTTTAAAAATGGCGCCTCTTGTGTTGTCGAGTTCCCTTGTAGCACGCGCAAGTGACGATTCTCTGTCAACCAATCACCGTTCTGCAGTGAGTCTAGCTCCACCTTTTAGTACCGTACCACTGTGCTAGGTACCCCAACGAAAGGGTACCCAAAAAGTGGTACGGTACGGTTCGGCTTTTTGGTACCATTCACAACTTTTGACAGTGGAAACGCAAATAATTGCGTACCGTACCGAACTGTACCGTACCGCACCACTCAGTGGAAACGAGGCTTTTGCTGTTGTAGGGGTGCTGATGGATATGGCTATGCCTTATCCATAACCTGATCTCATTCCTTCGCATAATAAGCAGAAGGGTGGCTGTTCCAAGCAACAGAAAAAACAGGCATGTGGCTCATTTCTATGTGAGGTTACAGCCCATTGACAAATAAGCAGTAAAAAATGATTTATTGTTAAGTGATTTCCATTGAAAAACTACATATAGCCCCTTTAAAACTGCAAAGAGATGATTGCAGCGGGGGCATGGATCAGCATGCAGTAAATTACTTTTATTTTTACATTTTGCATATAACTGCTATGTTCCAATATATCAAAACAGCCACAGAATAATTGAGTGAGCAAAATACTTTCAACCTCACATCAGTCATCACGTCCAAATTTAATCCCTAATCTTCTCTAGACCTGAGAGGAAGAACTTCTCTGGTAGACCTTATGTAACTGTTGCACAATCCTTTCATCACCTTGCATTTTGCAGACCTGCCCATGAGTATTGAATGCCACTGTGATGAGTGCCATAGGCCACTCTTTTTCCTCCTGCTTGTACGTTTCGACACAGAACAAGATCTCCTTGGTGGATGTCACGAGGCAGAACTCAGCTGTAGAAAGGCGGTCACATCTGCAGCAATACCACAACTGGTCTGCGCGATTCTTCAACACGTTTCCAATTGAAAGGCTTGTTTTCTTTTTCACATGAGAGAGGTACACTTACCTTTTGTGTGAGCGACATTGCAGGAGTAAGTATGAGAGACAAGTCTGAGTCAGTGAAGACACAGTAAAGAAGTCTTACATTTATTATAGTGGAGATTTTATGACAAATCGCTCGTGATCTGACATCTTAAATCATGGAAAGATTTAAATGCATTGTTCACTTTTATTGTTGTTATCACTGATCCAGGGGTGCCCCCAGAAAACTTTCCTAGGGGTGGCCAGATGGGGCAACTGAAAATCCTGTGGTGGCACACTAAACCAAAAGCCATAAATTCTATTATGGACTATATAGACTAGTTGAATAATACATAAAAATATGAGTTAAGGAATCCCAAACTGAATATTTTACAGTTAATGTTTCTAGTTGTCTAATGTCCATAGACTAAAACCAGTTCAATTAACATTCCATAAACATCCTGTTTAATGTATTATCTCTATGTGTTATGCAATTCATTGTTCTTTAAATAAGCTAGTTGAACTTTTGCATAAAACGACAAATACAGCTTTTATTTATTGGAGTGTATTGGCGGGGAGGAACAAAACATTTATTGGGAACAAGTCTACACAACATTACAGACATCGTGGAGCTTAAATATATACAGTATATATATCAAATTGAAATACACAATATGTGTCTGTATTGTCTGAGTTGTGTAACTATTAACATACTATTTCACAAGTTTGGTGTTATTCTTGTTACAAACAACTACAATGGTTATTCTTGATATATCCAACTTTTTAACCACTGATCAGTGTCATATTTCTATGTAAAAATAGTGTGTGGGGGGGCAACCATTTCAAAAGATAGATACCAGTAAAACTACAATACTCTCTTGCTACTATGTTTTTTAACATGTGACCAAACAGCATGTCTCCACAAAACACTTAACATGAGAGTGAGAGAGAGAGAGAGAGAGAGAGGTGCATTGACATAAGTTACAGTACTGCTGTCACAAACCTAAATTGAGAATGCAATGTTTAAACCAACACAACCAAGCTCAGAACAAATGAGCCTAAAGGGCCATAAGCAAAGAGCAGTGAGCTCAACACCACTGAAGTCAAGGTTTGAGGGATCCAGAGATCCTGCGATCATAATGGAAAGAATGTCCGCCAATATATATCCCAATCCCAGCTCCATACCTTTCATACAGTGCAAACTGGCCTAATAATCCTGAGTAATAAGCCACTATAAAAGTGGCTACATGACAACAACCGTAATCCATAGCCTAGTCTCAACCGATCCAGCACAACAGTTTGCCCATGCAGGGATCAGCAGCAGAGTCAGGATAACATGCTTTCACTCACCACAGAAACTTCTGCATGACTTTGTTGTGCTGCTCAATGGAGCGACTGTTGCGATGTTTACCCTTCTAAGTAACGATGAGCTCAGTTTCACAGCATAGTCCAGGTGACTCCCCCTGTTCTCACGTTTTGCAATCCTCTCAGAAAGATGAAGATGAAAACAGGCAAAGGACGGTCTCCCTCGAAGCATAACATTAACAGCCAGTCACACACGGCGCTGTCAGGGGCTCCAGTTTTCATACATTTAGCTTGGTGTTAGCGATGGTGCTAACCTGTTGCTATCTGCAGACTAACAGCTCTCACGCACAGTACAATACACAAAACTCTGTAGCAGTGTGACAAACTTATTATAAACTAGCCAGGTCTGTGTCTGTATATTAATTAAATTACACTTTTCTTTCTTCTGCAGCTAGTCGCTACCTCCAAAGAAAACACACATATTCGGCAAAACACCAGTGTCCTCCGCTCCGCTGTGTTTGTTAGTCCCGTCCCTTAACCAGTCACAATTTTAGAAACGTGATTGCCATCTACATGGATGAATCAGAGGCCTCTCCTAAAATAAACATCATAGTCTGTCACAGCTCAGGGTCAGAGGTAACCCTCTTAAAGTGATAGAGCCTAATATGACAACACTTGTATGCTGCTATTCACTGAAATGCAGGGGTTACATAATATATATATATAGTATTTTATACATATGCTCCGTGCAATGGCCAGCCATTTTCATAGGGTGGCTGTTTTTTTCCCAAAGATCCGATTTTTTGTTTTAAAGCTCACATTATTGCTTAAATGTGGCCCATAACAGAATGATGTCACATGCAGCTGTCGTATAGAAGTAAACAGAGCCACAGAGGTTAGCTCCTATTTTCCAAGTTTTCACGGGAGACTCCCGTTTTTCATTGTCCTCTCACAGGTCACATTTCTCACGAATTATGACAAGTGTTCACAATGATGATGGTATTTCATTCATCATTGTCTAGCTGAATGTATGTCAGTAAGCAGCCCCACCCTGACTCACCTGTTTGCATCAAGAATGACTTCCATGAGCCACTGACCTGCTGTCTTCATTTTCTTGAATTATGAAAGTTCAAAATGTTGCTTCTTGCCAACCCCACCCAACGTGTTTCTACTGCAGGTACTGGTGTTAAAACCTACAATGGCTAAAATGAAGGGACTGAGAAATGTGGGGGAAAGTTCATTGCTTGATTTAGCTTGAGTAACAATCCATAGCTTTTGTCTCCAAGCACAGAAGCAGTTCAAGTTTCAAAATCACTTTACTAAGTACTAAAAAAACATGAAAAGAGTTGTCTTAGTTTTAAGATTGTCCTTATCTGGGCAGGTGACATCACTCAATTGGGAGTCCTTCACACTGTGTGAATCCTGGACTCCTGTAGCTAGCAGCATGTTTTAACACTGCTCAGGTCAGTGATAAAAAGGTCACTGCAGATCACACGCTGTCAAGTAGGCTGCCGCAGGCAGGTCTCCCTCCTATGCTGCCTCCAACTAAGGCTGCATAGGAGAGTGAGAGAGACAAACAAGCATGGCACTTCATTTACTGCAATACAGCCTGATTTGCACTAGTATTTTTGCCCATTGGGCTAGGGCATCACGGTGTCAGACAGCCCATTCTCTGTGTTTCTGCTTTCTGTGCCGGTTTCTGTTTTCTGATCCCTTTTCCAAGTATCCCTCGTGCATTCAGTCTGGATGAAACAGGCTCACAGGGACACTTACCACAAGTGTGTATTATTTGGTGAAAAAGTTTTGAATGAAGTGTTATGCATGCAGGGCACTATAAGAAAAGAAATGACACAAAACACATATAACCACAAAGTATTGAAATAGAACAAAAACAAAAACCACTGGTAGTTTGGGAGTGTCACGACCAGGGACAACTGACTTATAGACTATCCCTACATCAAAAATACAATAGCATTGTGACATTTTGTCCGTCACACCACAGCTTTATTCTTCAGATGTACAAACTCCTTTTGAAGAAGCACGACTGCCATTCAGAAGGAGTTGATTAAACAGAAAGTTTCTTTAAGTCAATGACTACAGATTAAGATCAGCACTGTCGCACCAAATTAATCCCTTGTCTAAAATGACTAACTGCAGAACAGCACTGACTCAGCAGGTACGATTCACGAAGACATCTGTTTCCCCACACAGAGCAGGGACACTAAAGACATTTTGCTTTTGTTATTCAAAATAGATGTTTACAGTGTTTTTTAAAAATCATTGCAATTAAATAAGTTCTGAATGCATTCGTTAGAGATACAATAGACATTGTATACTACAGTGTATGTATACTGTATATATACTACTACTTTAGCTTCGCTACCTGCTTCACCGGAGGTTGGCATGTTGTCATACTTGGATAGTTTTACTTTTTTTTTTTACTATATTTTAATATTTAAGATTTAGTATTTTAGGGTATAGCATGTGCTGTGTAGTTGGACAGAGTTTCTTGTTTTTTAAATAAACCACAAGTTATCCTTTAATTTCTATATGTAAATCTACCACTGTTGTTACTACTCTATGGCATCAGGAGAAGAAAATTAGCAGAAAAGGGTTTGCACTGTATGTATTGCACAGATTGTGTAAATGGTCAACATCAACTTCTGTCTTTTCCTTTGTCCTTGTAAAGTATCATGTCTGACATAATGCGCATTTGGGATTTATATGTGTCAGCATCATAAAATTGGGATAATGATTTCGGATTACCCATCGGGCCATGTTGCCGAATGAACTTGCTGTGATTTCAGACGCAAAACTATTTTGGAAAAGCGTTTTCCTCCCTAAATACTTTATACATGCTGCCTGTAGGATTTATGAAAGCAATGTTAAAGAGGAGGTCCAGCATTTCCCCCACACCAACCGTTCCTGGGAGCCACTTCATTATGTTACATTGTTTTCTCTCCCCTCTGTCTCCCTGTCATGCTTTGTCCTGAGTTCTAAATCCCAAAGTTAATCACCAAACAATCCTAACTATCCTGGGGGAAAGTGCTCATACAGGCATCACAGCAGAATCATGTAGTGTCTGTCTTTATTTCTTTGCAAGACCCTTACATTTCTTTGACCTCTCTGGCATGTTTAATCAAAACATGCACTTTCCAGTTCCACTGGACAATAGAATGTATCCTGGTATTTTTTCCATTCCTCTGATTCAGTTGCTGTCTCTGTGAACCCAGTACAACACAGCACAGCATAAACTGTCAAATCACCTTGTGAAATTTTCAGGTTAAACATTTCATTTAGAAGCAACTTTCTAAGGTTTGAATGGCTCCTACAAGGTTGAAGCTTTATCAACACCTTTCTCTCTATCAGTGAAATGCAGCTGCATTGCAGCAGTAAAACAAGCCTGCTATTGATTTTAATAGTTTTAACTGAATTTGTACAAAAACATGCATTTCTCAGAACTGGTGTTTTCTTTAAGAAAACCATCCACTTAAGACAAAGAAAAAAAGGGTTTAGGTCTCAATATCTCTAAAACTAAACTAATTTTCTTGAATGTCTTTTAAAATGTCATATTTTCACTTTTGTGTATTGTGTCCATCTTTTAGATATTAATTAATAATAAATATTTAATCATATTTTGATGTGAATTGAAAAAGGACAGCTTTACACAACACACAAATAATGGGATTTGGCACAGATGTCCATCCACATTGTCATAAAACGGTTTTCTTATATTATTGGTGGTCTAAGCATGAAGTGCTGGGATTCAAAATCTAAATTCACTCTTTTTTTTGTCAAACACTCAACTCAAAATTGTGAATTAAAAATGTGTTGCTACTTGAATTCACAGTGGATTCCAGTGGTGATACATTTAAAAGTGGAAAAAACATAGTAAAACAGGAAGTTCTCAAAACACCCCATCTATAAGCTCAGAGTATTGTGTTGCAACTCAACTGTCATAGTTTTGTCAAGATATGTCTATATACACTGCTGCAGTCTCACTTCTCCCCTGTTGGTAAATTTCAGTGATCAAACCATAACCCTAATAGTTTTGTAACTAACATCACAACAACTTATTAGCCTCTGCAAACATGCAACACTTACATCCAAACTATGAAGCTGCAGAGCTCAGTTGAAGGTTCCCACTTTGGCTGGACCTTGCAATTTGTATTCTGTTACTTTATTTGCCTTGTATTTTACATGTTAAGTTTTTGACAAACATTTCCAAACCTTTTTTGGTCAAATAAGTACGCAGAGGATTGTCTGTGAAAACCTCCACAGCCTTGAGGTTTACAGGCTATGCCAGATTGATGATGTTCAAACAGCAGCTGAAAGAGCTGTGAAGGATTTTATAAAGAGCTCAGGGGGTGACAGCTGAGTCGAGCTGACATGAACCTTGACCTTACACCTCTTTAGAATGTCAGCAAGCACGCACATGTGCCCACGCTAACACACACAGACATACTGGGACCAGTAACTCTTAAATACACATGTAAGTGTGTGCACACACAAGTCGAGGCTCTCTGTATCCCTTTCTCACTTTGTCTCTCTCTCCCTCTCTCACTCACTCAAACACACACACACACACACAAAGACACGCAGTCTTTGAAGGCCGTGGCAGTAGCCATTAATGTGTTGCAGGGTCCCAGTAAGTAGCTGCAAACTGTTTTCTTTCATCTTCAGTGGAATAGATGAGGAGATAGGAGGACGGTGATGGAAATCATCAGGCAACCAGACTGCCATCACATCAGCAACTCTTATCTCCAAAAAGCCAGATTTCAGGAACTCCCTTGTTTTCAGATGAACAGCAACAGATTATTTATTTATTTATTTATTGGGTCTGCTTTCCCCTGGGTTTTTAAAGTGTTTTCATGAAGGTGAAATGTTATTGACTACAGAATATTCTGAGCACTATCAACTTTGCTACTACAAACTTGAAACTTGAAACTACAGGAATAATTATAATCATTTTGTTTTACACAGTCTAGAGTCAAGGAGACAGGATAAACCAGACTTGCACAATAGTTCAGTAATGTGTTCAGTTTCTGTTTATTAGACCACTTACTAAACAAATGACCATGCCCAACAAACCAAACAAGTGTTGTTACAAGATTTAAATGGGCCTTTACATTTTTCTTGAGCTACTTGAGTTTAATGTGAAAGTAGAACAGGAACACAAAGACTTGGCACCAATCAGCCCTCCTTTGACCAGCGACTAACCGACACAGTAGAAATCAGTGTTCAGCTCATTCACAAAGTGCAAAGTTATGCTGCATTAGACTTCACCTTCACTGGTCATGTACCACAAAACGTATTAATAAAATTCACATTTGCCCAGTGAGGGAATGTTATTCACTAGGGCTGGCCTGAATGTCATCTTTTGGGCTTCGAAGCTTCGATAATAATTAAGAGCGAATAATCGAAACATTCAGAGCAGAATAATAGTTTAGCCGAATAATAGTTTAGCCGTGTGGGGGTCCAGAGAGAGCAGACGGGATTTTAAAGTGCTCCCACACACTGAGGACGTCATTTTGCTTTCTCTTTGATGTGAACTGGACGATTACGTTCACTGCTGTGTGTGGAGGTCAGGCGCACCGAAAAAAACCCCTCAACATTCAAATCTCAAAATCAAAAATCAAATATGTACCCAACAATCAGATATTCGAATATCCGAATATTCGGGTCCAGCCTTGCTATTCACTAAACCAAGTGCCATCTCTTCTTAAGTCATTTCAGAACTGGAGATCATATGTAGCAGTTGATTTGTCAGAAACTCTTTCCAAACCAGACAGCACAAGCTGACTGTCAGTAGTTGTAATATATTCTGTAGAGACAACACTAAGTGTTCTCAATCGATCATATAAGAACATTATCTGACGTTCTTCATTTAGACTAATCTCTATTAAAATATTCTCCTCACACATGGGTAGACGAAGCATTTCTCCACATATACACAAATATACCCTACTCACTCAGCCTTTCTCTCCCTGCCTTTCTCTCTTGCCTCTTATCGCCAGCTCAGCTTTTTTCATTTATATTCTAAAAACATAATTTTCTCTATGTCCCTTGCAGTCAAAAAGATGATGCTGTAGCAGCAAACTCCTAATTATTTAATTACATCAATATTGGTCACTGCTGGAATCGCAGTTGTAATTAAGTGCGATTTGAGGTTCTGGGAGTGTGCATGAATTAATAATGAGTTAATCAAAAAGCACTTGGGCTGATTGCTAGGACACTAACACCTAGAAAGAGGAAGGGAATTAACTGTTGTCTGTTTCTCAACATCTGCATCAGTCAGGGCCTCCGGTGGTATATTGGTTTTACTTGAAGTCATACAATTAACTAATTTTTGAAAGTTAACGTGATAAGAATTACATGGCCATGTGCAGTCTGTTTAAACTCTACTGTGCATTAGCAACAAGCAGCAAGATGGGAATCAGTTTGCTGAAATCTCACATGCAAATGCACACTGTTAGGAACACAGGGACTCCACAGTGGTTCATTGGTTCATTTGTGTGACTTATGCTGGACTTTTGATATGAAACAGAGCCATTGAGATCAGTTTCCCACAATCCTCTAGGAAGTCACACCTAGGTGTGAATTCAGCACATGGATCCAACTTTCAGCTATGACTGGTCAGTGACCTGTGACCCACATTGTCACTTGATAAACAAACCCCAGGGCTACTTCTGCGCTGTTTCTTTTCTCTGGACTTGACCACTGAAGCTGCCGACAGCGGCTACGACACAAAGTTTACTAGCTAACTTCACATGCTACATCCTCCATCATGATCAGAACACTGCAGTACTGCGAAGAACCACAATTCTTCCCCGCCTGTCTAATTCATGACAGACCTGCAAGCTAACAATTAGCACACCTAAAGAACTTTTCTTCCTTCAAGGACTGGTAACGTATCTGGTCCTCACATAGCTTAACGGTGTAACGTCAACTTGGCTGAGCACAGGACTATTGCGATTGTTTAATGGTTAACATGGTTATTATTGTTACTGTAGTTCTCAGCCACCGCTAAACTG